>APFE030258791.1:6259-26080 GCA_000404065.3 Pinus taeda
TTTAATTTTCAAAATTTACCATAAATAGGAGGGTAAACCAATTTTTTTACCATTGTTACCATTTGGAGTTTTGGAGAGCGACTTGGAGCTGTGAGGTTGACGAGCCAAATTCCACCCTGTACGTGCATCGAAGGTCTTGCAGTCTATACCAGGTAGGTTCATCTTCCCTTATGCTCCATTTTGAAGTCTTTTTATTGCATTTTAATGGTGGGAAGTGGTGGTTATGGTATGTGAGCTCTTCCTGTAGTGCGATGATACTTATGCGCACAAGGGAAGGGAGAGCGAGCTTGTTTATAGGCATGGTAGCATGTGTGAACATGTATGGAGGCCGACCTTTGACCGTGGGCAAAGCAGACGGTGCGTTGAAGCTTTTTCGATGGCGTTGGGGCGTTGGGCGAGTCGATTCGGCAGCCAGACTTCGCCCTACGCATGTGTATATATTGGATGAGCGTGGAGCTCATTCCACCATCAATCACTCGCTCATCTTCTTCGCTCTAAGGGAGAAAGCCGCAGATTTAGTGCGCAGTACTAAGAGGAAGGTGCAGATTTGGATGCGCCCATTCTTGGGCACAGTTGCATGGAGGTTACTCGCTTTGTCTTGGTTGTGGGTGAAGGTGCGGGTACGAGCACCCGGTGGTTGGGTGACGGCATGCACGGGTGTGTGGCGCCCGACGGACAGTTGTGGTGTGCACGAGTGTGGTGCCTCGTTTGTGCGAAGGTTTGTGCGAAGACTTGGCACAGATGTCTTGGTGACTTGGGTGAGCGCTCGCTCATCGTGCGAGTGTGCACGATGACTTGGTGAAGTGTTGAGATTGTGGATAGAGGTGTGTCTCGGTTGGAGGCACCCGTGTGTGGCAACTTGGAGGTGTGCCCGAGTTGGGAAAAAAACACGATCATGCGACAAGGTGAACGAAGCATTGGTGAGTCGTGTAGCGACCGTGCGGAGGTGCTCACAAGCTAGGCAACTAAGTTTTGCCTTGGATTGTAAAATTGGCTAAGTATGAAACTTGGGCTTACCAAGTATACTTGTAAATGCTAGTAAAAACTGTTGTATAATATATTGTTGGGAAGACTCATTGTTTAGGGACTTTCCCCTCCCTTTATACTCTGCAATTGTGTTCATCATTTATAATTGTTGTTGATAATGAATGTGTATGGGTGTTCATTGGTATAAAGGATAAAGAAATAATACTTGGTTGAGAAACACAAACTAAGTAGGAGTAAGTGGTTAGGCGTAGTCCACCAACATAAGTATTGGTCAAAAGAAAGTGTTTGGTGGTGCCACACCTCGCCAAGAGCGGTTGAAAGACTACTATTAGACTTGGGGGCGTGACATCAAGCCACTTGATGACAAAAGAATAAAACACAAAAGAGAGTCTATTTGCAAGCTGTGTGGACCACAAAGCATGAAACCAAACCCTAGGAATTAAAGTGCTTATTAATGATGCTAGTATAATAGTGATTACAACAAAATCTAGAGCTGGGTGTATACCAACACTTCAATATTGTGGAGAAACTTTATAGTTAACGTAATTTTTTTTTATGATGTATGTAATTTCTGTAATTTAATAAGGTGGAGTCATTACACAGAACCATCCACAGACATCAAATGCAGAGAGATTGGACATTTGCAAAACCCTCAACTGCTAGAAGCTATCACAGGAGACTTGCTTTCATGCAGTCCAGAACGACTTCATCACATTGCGAATGATAGTGCAGGCCATGTACATACATCAACTGCAGGCAAACCGTACACCCACTTCTCAGATCACCATACTGCCGCTAAGAAGCAATAGCACTAAGGCTCTCACATTAGAAGAAAACGTCAGCAACAACAAGAAACCATCTGCACATGATATGCCACACCCATTAAACAAAAGTGAAAGCAGAAATCATGAGGGCCGAGATGTTGGAAATTTTTATCTAGTAAAATCCCAAAAAAACACATAAATTGTACGCACAGAGACAATGCTCTGTTTTTCTGCATAGGATCTTTAACATAGCGGAAACAAAATAAAATTTCTGAGCAGACAAAGTTTTTCTCACACATAAAAACACTTTGGATTCATTAATAAAAGACTGATACAAAATTCATCCTCTTTCACTCAGAGGGATTCACCAATAACATTTCAACAAAAAAAAATACTCTGTCTCCTCCTGAGATTTTACACTACTGTGTGTAAAAATCTCTTTTACATTCACTGTTGTAGAAACAGACTTCAACTATAGAAAGTTTACATTCACTGCTCTATGGAAATTACACAGAGTTTTCTCACGCTGTTGTGTGCTCCTTTTGCATATTCAGAACTTTTTCATATGCACTGTTGTGCCTCACTTTTCAATTACATTTCATTTACACTATTGTGTATATTATCATATGCGCTGCTGCGTTCTTCCCCTCTCTATTCTTAACAAGAAACATTACATATATATATGACAACAAAAAGACTTACATCATTTTCGTTTTCCATGCTGCCGTAAAATAAAAAAACAATAAAATTAAATGCTTTTACTAAACTTTACTTGTGCCCATACTCCCGCTGAAACAAAATTAAAATCTTTACCAAAACTTACCAACCCATAGTAAATTTCATTTACTGTTTTAGTGACAACACTGGTGGTAAAGAAACTTTTACTTCACGTCAAATTCATTTGCTACAGGCTTGTACTTCAATTGTTGACTTTGATTGGATCGCCTCGCACAATCACAATTTGCGGGAGGAAAAGTGGAACACTATTATATTCGTGCGATCTGCGATTTGCGATCGGATCGCATCGCACCATCGCAATCGCAGAAATCAAGTGAACAAAACGGAAGCTCCAAACGTATATGCGATTTGCAATCTGCGATCTCATCGCATCGCAAAGTAAGAACTACAGTTGAAATTACAATTTCAATACTCCCCTTTAATTTCAACTGCTGGGTTATTAACCATACCAAGACGCTTCCTTAAAAACTCAAAGCTTTTATGATCCAATGGCTTGGTCAGAATGTCCGCGACCTGTTCTTGAGTGCTGCAATGTTGTAAAATGATTTCTCCATTGTTCACCAATTCTCTGATGTAATGGAACCCTGTATCAATGTGTTTCGTTCGTTTGTGAAACACAGAATTCTTGGACAATGCAATAGCTGAGTTATTGTCACAAAAAATCACTATTTCTTTTGCATGCTCTTGGCCTAAGCTTCTCAACATCCTTCTCATCCAAACCGCTTGACAAACTGCTGCTGTAGCTGCCACTTATTCAGCTTCTGCTGTAGACAATGCCACAATGGGTTGTTTCTTAGAAGCCCATGAAATGGCTCCTGAACCCATGTGAAAGATATAACCGGAAGTGCTTTTCCGATCATCTACACTTCCAACCCAATCGCTATCTGTGTACCTAATTAAATTTGAACATTCTGAGATAGTATATAAAATGCCAAATATTTTTGTACCTTTAACATACCTCATAATTCTTTTTGCTTCTTGCCAATGTGCTTCTCTTGGCCTCTCCATGAATATGGAAATTAAACTAACAACAAACATTATGTCAGGTCTAGTTGCAGTTAAATACATGAGGCTGCCAACTATACTCCTGTACAAGCTAGGATCAAAATCCTTGCTGTTGTCCTCTTTGCTGAGTTTTAATCCCATTACTGTGGGAGTGATTGCTGCACTCCTGCATATTAAATCTGTTCAACACTTCATTTACATATCTTGCTTGAGAGATAAAAATCCCATTTTCATTTTGATCTACTTCTATTCCTAAGAAGTATCTCAGCAAACCCATGTGAGTCATCTCAAATTCCTCTTTCATGACTGATTTGAAATTTTTAATGAGGTGGTCATCATTACGGGTAAAAATCACATCATCAACATATAACACAACAATCAAAATTTTACCATCCTTTTCTTTGATGTAGACGGTGGGTTCTCCCTCACATTTGTCAAACTCATTTTCTAGTAGATAGGAATCTATCCTATTGTACCACGCTCTTGGCGCTTGCTTCAGCCCATAAAGAGCTTTCTTCAATCTGCATACCTTGTGTTCTTGGCCTTTCTTTTCATAGCCTAGAGGTTGCTCAATGTAGACCTCTTCCTTTAACACTCCATTTAGGAATGCTAACTTCACGTCCATTTGGTAAACTTTCCACTTGTTTTGTGCTGCTATAGACAGCACTGCTCTCACGGATTCCATTCTTGCAACCGGTGCGAAAGTCTCCTCATAATCTCTTCCATACTGCTGCTTGTATCCCTTGACAACCAGCCTTGCCTTGTGTCTTTTTATCTTGCCTTCAGCATTGCACTTGGTCTTATAAACCCATTTGACTCCAATGAATTCTTTACCTTTTGGTAGCTCAACCAAATCCCATGTTTTGTTTCTCTCTATGGCATTCATTTCCTCATCCATAGCTTCTATCCATTTTATCTTTAATGCTTCTTCAAATTGAATAGGGTCATCAACATGACAATACAGGCATAAGGATTTCATTCCTTCATCATAATGTTACTTTAATTTCTAAATTTTTACCTCTTTCATTTGGTGTGCAAGTGCTTGAAGATGCACTTGAATTTCCACTTTGTGGTGTGCTTGGAGAAGCACTTTCATTTCTCCTCAAGGGTGTCGCTTGCTGCCCTTGAGTTGGCGCTACTGTTTGGGGATGTATTTCAGCCATCTCATCATCATCTTCATCATGAGGCAAACAATTTTTAACATTCACTGTTTTCTCTATGCTTCCATCCCAAGCTTCCTCCTCAATAATTTGAACATCTCTGCTCACAAAAAACTTCGTGGTAGATGGGATATACAACCTGTAAGCTTTGGATTCCTCACTGTATCCAATGAAAATACATTTCTCCCCTTTGTTGTCCAACTTCCTCCTTAGCTGATCTGGAATGTGTGGATAAGCTACACATCCAAAAACTTTCATGTGGGTGACTCCTTGCATTCTCCCACTCCATGCTTCTTTCGGCACTTTATTCATCACTGCTTTTGTAGGACACCTGTTCAAAATATACGCTGCACAATTTACAGCTTCAGTGCAATAATCATTTGGCAAATGCTTTGCCTTCAACATACTCCTCGCCATATCCATAATGGTCATGTTCTTCCTTTCAGCAACTCCATTTTGCTGTGGAGTGTACCTTGCTGTAAATTGCTTATGAATTCCATTTTCTCTACAAAATCGTAGGAATTCTTTGGAGATATACTCACCTCCTCTATCTGTTCTCAAAACTTTGATATGCAGGCCACTTTGGTTTTCAACAAGTGTTTTGAAATTTCGGAAATTTTCAAACACTTCACTTTTGTTCTTCAGGAAATAAACCCAAGTTTTTCTTGTAAAATCATCAATAAAAGTTAGAAAATATTGGTTTCCTGCTAGTGATGGAGTTTGCATCGGTCCACATACATCTGAGTGGACAATCTCTAAGGGTGCTTTTGCCCATATGATTTTCCCTGATGGAAAACTTTCTCTGTGTTGTTTCCCCAATATGCAACCTTCACAAAGGTTCTCTGGTTTCTCTATCAATGGCAATCCTCTTACCATTCCTTTTCTACTCAACAAATTAAGACCTCCAAAGTTGAGATGTCGAAATCTCAAGTGCCACAACCAATTTTCATCCTTTGGCACGCTTTGGAGAGCCTCTTGGGTAACAGCTGCAATTACTTCTTTGTTTTTCAAATCTGCTCTTATTCTGAGAGGGAACATCCTGTTCCTCGTCATCTTTACTTCAACAATACATCTTTTGCTGGGTGCTATATCCATGATGGTGCATACATCATTCTTAAAGAAAACATTGTACCCCTTATGGACAAACTGTCCAATACTCAAGAGGTTACATCTCATTCCAGGGACGTAGTAGACATCTGTTATGGTTTTCCTTTTTCCTTTCTTTGTAAATATCTTAACTTCTCCTTTACCCATAACAGAAATTTTACTATGAGTCCCAAGTGTGACTTGAGACTTCACACTTTGATCTAAAGCAGAAAACAAGGCTATGTTTCCTGTCATATGGTTGCTACAACCAGAATCAAGAAACCATATATCTTCACTGTTTGTTTCAGCCATGTTACAAGCTAATAAAACATTATTTTGGCTGATATTTTCTCTAGTGATATTTGCACTAGAACTATTACTCATATCATGCTGCTTCTTCTTACATTCATTGGCATCGTGCCCATATTTTTTACAATAATAACATTAGACATTGGATTTTTCATACCTTTGTCCATGAGCATGATGATGTCCATTTTGTTGGCTGCTGCCTTGGCCTTGGTTCTAATTTGGATTGTTGCGTCTTCCTTGAGCATTTGCTGGACTGTTCCTTCCACCTCTGTTCTGGCTTCTGCCTCTTCCTCTTTTGTTTCCTCTGCCTTGATCTCTTCCTCTTCCAAAGGACATCTGGGTCCTAAAGGCTTGCTCTAGAGATGAGTTTTCATTTCTACTCAACCTCTGCTCATGAGTTATCAGTGATGCATGTATCTCATCAACTGAAAAGTTTGAGAGATCCTTTGTCTCTTTTATGGTGGTGACAATCACATCAAACTTTGAGGGTAGGACCCTCAATAGTTTCTCCACAATCCTCCTTTCTTCAAGAACTTCTCCATGAGTTCTTATCTGTGTGACCAAACCAATCACATGTGTGAATAATGAGTCAATATTGTCTGACTCTTTCATGTTCAGATTCTCAAAATCTCTCCTCACCAACTGTAGTTTTGTTGTCTTCACTTTCTCCATGCCTTAATAAGCTGTCTTGAGAGTTTTCCATGCTTCTTTGGATGTCTTAGCTGCTGCTATCCTTGGAAACACACTCTTGTCCATTGCTTGATACAAAAATACAAGGGCTTTTGAGTCCTTTTTCCTATTGATCTTCAATAGGTCTTTCTGTGCCTGAGTTAATCTATTAAACTCAGTTTCGTCTGCTAGTTCTTCAAAACCATTTTGAACTATTTCCCATAAATCTTGACAGGCAAACAGGGCTTTCATGGTTATTGCCCAATAGTCATAGTTTTTCCCATTGAACTGTGGGAATTGGGTGTTAAACATACCCATGCTGGTCGTGGTGCTGGCCATTCTAGCACTCTTTAACTATGCTTCTAAATGTTTGACTGTGTATTAAAATAACTGATTGTTTCTTCAACAGCAACACAGAGAAAGTAATGTGAAAAATACCTGGATCATTTTGCCAGAGTTTGCTGGAAAAACTCCTTCCTTCAGCTTCTTTGAATGTCTTCAAAGAGCCTGAACTAGCTGTGATACTACTGTTGGAAATTTTTATCTGGTAAAATCCTAAAAAAAACACATAAACTGTACGCACAGAAACAATGCTCTGTTTTTCTACACAGGATCTTTAACACAGTTTGAGCAGAGAGAGTTTTTCTCACACATAAAAACACTTTGGATTCATTAATAAAAGACTGATACAAAATTCATCCTCTTTCAGTGAGAGGGATTCACCAATAACATTTCAACAAAAACAAATACTCTGTCTCCTCCTGAGATTTTACACTACTCTGTGTAAAAATCTCTTTTACATTCACTGTTGTCGAAACAGACTTCAACTAGAGAAAGTTTACATTCACTGCTTTGTGAAAATTACACATAGTTTTCTCACGCTGATGCTTGCTCCTTTTTGCATATTCAGAACTTTTTCATATGCACTGTTGTGCCTCACTTTTCAATTACATTTCATTTAAACTGCTGTGTATATTATCATATGTGCTGCTGCGTTCTTCCCCTCTCTCTATTCTTAACAATAAACATTATATATATATATATATATTATATATATATATGACAACAAAAGACTTACATCATTTTCATTTGCCATGCTATCGTAAAATAAAAAAACAATAAAATTAAATGATTTTAATAACCTTTTTGTGACCATACTCTCGGTGAAACAAAATTAAAATCTTTACCAAAACTTACCAACCCACATTAAATTTCACAGTCTCATCAAATCACTACAAAAACTAAGCGGTTCTAGAATATCTTCTAACCTCAAACCCACTGAGAATCAAAACGCTTCAGGAAAATCAAAATGGGCTTCAGATTGGCAAATAAAGAATGAAGACCAATGTTCTCTATTGGAGTTAGATTCAAGCTCCCTAATCAACCAACTAGACGCAGTAAACAAGTCATTCAATACCATAGCTCAAGCCATAGTGAGATCAATGTTGCTAGAGATAAATCCATGACTGGGAGAAGAAGCCATGAAAGAAACCGCAGTATTTCCTAGAATTGCATTGTTTCTTTTTGAAGTTCACTATCACAGGTCAATCTTATTTTGAAATAATAAACAGTTCCACATGAAAAAATTTTCTACATATTTCACATCAAAAAAAAATTGTTATCCATATACAATGAAGTACTATATTAACCTGATCTAGAGTTTAAAAATGGTTATCCAGATACAATGAAGTACTTTATTAAATAGAATGGTACACTTACATTATATAATATATTTTCTCATACTTATTTAAGTTTTATCAGGACAAATATTATTGCCAAAACCTTGGGTTATCAAAATCTGCGACCCAAAAACAGCCAACAAAGTTATCAAAATCTGCAACCCAAAAACAATCAACAAAGTTATCAAAACCGTTTGTATTACCACATCTTTTCCATACTGAATTAGACATCCATACTGAATTAGACAACTACTCTAAACACAACTAGATAAAAAGATTGTTAAAATTGTGATGCAAAAGTAAATCATTCAACGGGTGTTTTTCTGTTACTTCAAATTTCAAAAGCAAGTAATCATAACATTTTCTTTGCCTGTGGATGAAAGCAAAACTTATCAGATAAATTTTGTATTTTAACACTACAAAGTTCTAAAAGAACACCATATATCACAACTCCAAAATAAAGTTCAAAACAGGCATTTATGCCGACTGTGCGTAGTTCTTAGTGTTCCCGTGGCTGAGCATGAAAAGCCATAAAATTTATGAATTTTGACTTTTATGGCTCACGTTTGTTTGCAGAATTTTGACTATGTCAGCGTGATCTAGCATCAAACAAATTTATGGAATGAGGCTTTTTGGGAGGTGCCTCATCAGGAAAATTGAGCCTGGCTTTCTTCCCTCTGCGCCTCTTGGCTTCTGCATCATATGCTAAAGCAGCTTCTAAATGTGTATCATAGCTACCAACCCAAACATTCACGCCTTCGATGGGATCCCTGACTTCTACAACCCATTTTCCTCTGCGTCGTTTTATACCTTTGTACTGCGTCGTTTTATACCTTTGTATAGGGTCTTCCGCTGCTTCTTCTTGCTATCTGTCTCGTCTGCTCCTTTGATTTGGGGATTTTCAGCAAGACCTCCTTCAAAAAACATTAAATATAAAAGCACATTATAAACCATATGAATCTAAAACTTAATATGAACATCTCAAAATTGTGAGATAATTCAACTCACTTTCATGGACGGTAAAAGTATGAACACACAATATTACCTAAAATAATTAAGAGGGGGAGGGTCAAACACCTAATTGGATGTTATATATGATAAACAAGCTTCACATTTGGCAGCCGTTGGAATGCGTCTAATTTTAAAACATTAAAAAGGGCAATTGTTTTCATAGACTATAATTTTCTTTTTTAAAAAATGCAATTCAAATTGGATTTGTTGCCTCACCACCCGAATTATACCCTGGTAGTGGTGACTCACCAGATCTACTTTGTAAGGGTGAATCAGATTGAAAGATCTGACCGACTCCATTCAAAAATCTTGCACTAACTTCCATATCGGAATTTCTGCCCTGAGCATCACCTGAGCTTGCTGAACGTCCTGGCAAGTGCCTACTCTTTTTGGGAGGTGCCCCATCAGGAAAATTGAGCCTGGCTTTCTTCCCTCTGCGCCTCTTCGCTTCTGCATCATATGCTAAAGCAGCTTCTAACGGTGTGTCATAGGTACCAACCCAAACGTTCACGCCTTCGATGGGATCCCTGACTTCTACACCCCATCTTCCCCTGCGTGGTCTTATACCTCTGTATAGGTTCTTCCGCTGCTTCTTGCTATCTGTCTCGTCTGCTCCTTTGATTTCGGAATTTGCAGCAAGACCTCCTTCAAATAACATTAAATTAAAAGCACATCATAAATTATATGAATCTAAAACTTAATATGAATATCTCAAAATTGTGAGATAATTCAACTCACTTTCATGGACGGTAAAAATATGAACACACAATAATACCTAAAATAACTAAGAGGGTGAGTATCAAACACCTACTTAGATGCTATATATGAAAAGCAAGCTTCACATTTGGCAGCCGTTGGAATGCATCTAATTTTAAGACATTAAAAAGGGCAATTGTTTTCACAGACTATAATTTCTATATGTGCAATGCAAATGGATTTGCACAGTGCACTACAGGTTCAGATCAAATACAGAGATTGTGGATGATGACTTGTGCGCCTTGTTTTAAATGCATAATACACTACAGGCTTAGACTTAATGCAGAGATTGTGATAAGGACTTGCACGCCTTGTTTTAATCTTGCCGAGTTGGAAGCCCTTCAAGGTCCCCAAATTTTTTTGTAATGTATAAGGAAAGATTTCTCCAGATGCTTGCTGGAATTTTTGCCTTTTCCCGGGACAGATGCCAGCTCTTTTGTATACATTTTTGTTTATATTCAATATAATACAATCAATACTGCTTTTTTTTTCTGAAAAATAAAATATAATGTTTTCGTGTATATTTCATATTTGGACTTTATTTTGATAATTATTTGCCAGATATATATATTTAGTTGGTTTGTGATTGGTTTTGTTAACAATGTATATTTTTTGGTTATATGATTTTTTTAATAAAATTTACACTATATTACTATATTACTGCAAATCAATTTCAAATACAAATTTTTTCTTTCAATTATTGTATTAGATATATTTTTAATATAAATAGAAAATTGTCTTTTTTAAAAAATGCAATTCAAATTGGATTTGTTAGGTACACAAGCAATATCCAGCATGGTTGGGACTGTGTTTTATTTGCCTCCCACTGCGTTCGACCCCAGTTACATGACGCACTGCATATACAGCTATTGTAATCTTTGGATATTGTGATCTCGGATTAATATAAAGCTTTGTAATATTGTGATCTTAGATTAATATAAAGCTTCCCCTGAGGGACTAGACTGAAATTAAACGACGAAAAAACCGAAAATTTTGATGAAAGGAAAATATGGATTACACACGAACAATTAAATAAGCATCACAATGTAGATTCTGTACAGGAGATTTGGTAATGATAACGAGATAACGAGATTGACTTTTTAGATAACGAGATTTTGTAGAGTAAATATTTTAGCAGGTTGTTAATGAAATCTGTGGTTTGCTTAGTAAAGTAGAGTATGAATATATTGTTTGTTAAGTAAATTTGATTATGTAAAAGATTTAAGGCTATTGTTGTGGTTGGGGGTATTTTGTATTGATGATTTATGGTATTTCACTCATGGTATTATATGTAACTAAGTTTTGACTAATAGTATTGAGATCATGGTATTATATGTGACCAAATTTTTTGAAGATTTGGGACCCATAGTATTGTATGTAACCAAGTTTTTAAAAGGCTTGGGGATTTTCCACTATAATATATTGGTGACTTGTGGTATTGAACCCATGGTATTACATATGATCAAGCATTTATTGTGGTTTGGAGCACTTAGTATTGGTGACCTATGGTATTGAGCTCATGGTATTACATGTGACCAAGCTTTGGTTGGTGGTATTGGGCCAGTGGTATTGCATGTGACCAAGCTTTGGCCCATGGTATCGGATCCATGGTATTACATGTGACGAAGTCTTGGCTCATGGTATTGGGGCCATGGTATTACATGTGACCAACTCTTTTAAAGACTTGGAACCCATGGTATTGAGCCCATGGTATTACAGGTAACCAAGCATTTAAAAGGCTTGGGGATTCTCAATTATAATGTGAGAATCACAACTCTAGACTAACTTTGAAAGGACACAAGATTAGATTAGTAGTAGAACTTTGAGAATCACAAACTCTATATAATAAGAATTATATATAATATAGAGTTTGTTTGTATTTAGTGAAATTGGGAAGTAAACTTGCTCTCCCTCACGGCAAGTGGATTCTGATCACTACCACTAAACTTATTTTAATTAAAACTACCCACACATTCTCCTAACATTATCTAGACCGTAATACAGTTTTTCGTAGAACATTATCTCAACCCTAATATTTTTCTTCTTTTCTAAAAACATTATCTCAACCCAAATTAATAATCAGAAGCACCTCTACAAACACTCTATATTATATATAATTTTTATTAATTAAAATTACCCATACATTCTCCTAAATAATAGATCCGAACATTATCTCAACCCTAATATAATCTCAATCAATACCAACATTATCTCAACTCTAATACAAATTTTCTAAAAACATTATTTCAACTCTAATATCTTTTTTGTGAGAACATTATCTCAACTCTAATACCATTTTTGTGAGAACATTATCTCAACCCAAATTAATAATAAGAGCCAAACACATTAACTCGGTGGCTCTCTCCAGTAAACACATTAACTCGGTCTTCTCTCGGCATTTTTTTTTGGCATGGATCAATATGCAATCAGACCAGACGATGAAATAGGAGGGAAAAGGTTTTGAGATGGCAATGACCTATCCATGGGCTGACAACGAAAACCATTTTGTGTGGGTGCTCACTAAATGTTCCGGATTTCAAATTTAATATTTAGTGTTTAGTGAATGCAGTGACTATGGTTTCAGACTCAAAAACCTAATTTAGATCGAAGAGACTCTCACACACTTAAAAAAAATCAATTTGAAAAATAAGAAAGCAAAATGAAATAATATGTAAAACTATATTATTTTCCTTTATATGTAAATTGTGTATATTTACAGAAAGAAAGAAAAAAAAAACAAAACGAGATTAAACTTGTAAATTCAATACAATTTTATTCAGAAAAAATAAAATATTATGTAAAATTTAAAATATAACAGAACTAAGTAACCTATAAAATTTCATTACTCACGTATAGGTACTGGGTCTTTTAAAAAAAAATGGGTTAGATGTTTTAAACAGATCCACTTAATCCATATTCAGAAATAATGATATATTATATGAAATCTGGAATCTAACAAAACTAACATGTAATATTATTTTATGAATGTGGACTGTGTAAATTTAAAGACACGTTGTCTGCAAATTTACACGTAATTTGTCTCCAAAAGTAATATTATAGTACGTAGAATTTATGTACAATTATGTAAAGCTAAGCTACATGCTTTAAAATTTAACAAAAACTTTGGAAAATGCAGAGAACTCCAGCAGATTATTGACAGATTATTTAACAAACGAAAGCATGCACCTGAAAATAAAAACTCACAGCTTACCTTCCATTGAAGGCCATTCCTGACTGCCCTACGATAAATCTTCGTCAATGGCTTCTTCAAGAAATTTAAGAACCTCATCAAAGCCATCGTCAAGTTTCACGGAATCATCCTGCACCACCCCGCCAACTTCCTGCAGTGTTCCGGAACTCGCCATAGTCACGAGCTCATTCTCACTAACGGCGACACTGACAGAAGCTACTGTGTCTCCAGACATGGTGTCTCAAACCCAATGGAAACTTGCGAATTAAACCTCAAACCCAACTGAAACTTTCGTATCGAGCTTCCGATTGCAGAGTCTCCCACAGTACCCAAGCTTTGCAGGTGCAACAACGACTGCTTAGAATTTTTATAGACGTAGAGATAATACGGAATTTTTGCGTAAGGAATCAAATGGGAAACGAATAGAAAAATGGCCCCGGGCTCCTATCCCGACTCGTCCGGGGCCGCGGAGCCATTTATTGCAGAATGCTGGCCAGCCATGCAAACTGGTTCAGTTAGTTAACATGCGGCCGATTTACGGATCACTGTAATGAGTTACAAATTCATTTGTAGTTAGTTAACATGCGGCCGATTTACGGATCACTGTAATGAGTTACAAATTCATTTGGGATAGAAGAAGTATTTGTTTGAATCCATGACCAGTTCATTGGTGTGTATCGGATATGCAATATTCCGATCAAGTTAGTAATTGCAAATTTGGAGCACTGGTCAAATTGGACGGATTTTGAAATTTTAATGTTCACTTTTATTATTTTATGGATGGATAAATTACATTTAACAGGTAATTTGTTCATTAAATTTATTTATCAAATTCTATTTTTGGTTTATACCTAACCGCAAACTTGGAACATTGAGTCAAATTTGACAGTTTTTGAATTTTTAATATTCACTTTGATTATTTTAATAAAAAATATCAGTGGAAATGAAATTTCTTGAATGGGTAAATTACACCCTGGAACTTAATTTTTTCATTAAATTTACTCATCAAATTCTATTTCTGATTTCCATTTTAGACCCATTTCCAAAATCATCTTTAAAATTAAAATAAAATGGTTAAGAAATAAAATATTATTAATTTTAATGTCATAATTCATTAAATAAAATGTTGAGTAGTGAAATATAATTAATTTCGTGGTGGGTAATGAAACATAATTAATTTTGATCATCTAAATTCATTAAATAATAAGTTAGTGTTTACTATAGATTGGACACCTCAACATATCGCACAATGTTTCAGTGGTTTACATAAAACCACTATACTAAAATATTTTTTAGTTATATATAAAATCTGGTTAAATTTGGCTTATAAGTTAATTTTCTCACTATTTTTATTATTTAAAAAAGACTCATCAAAATTAAAATAAATTTAGTGGTTATCAAAAATATTGGTCTGAAAAAGTAAGAAAACACTAGATCTGACTTCAACTTCCAAACCTGAAAGCGTGCCCGTTCAAAATGATGAACCTTGGTTGCAATGGTTTTTCAATGCAGGGATTCAATTATTGGATTGAGCCTTCTATGATCCATATCAAGTTTATGAGAAATTTGTCGAAATAAATCACCATCGTCACGACAAGTTGAACCACTGATTGACAAGTTGAACCACTGCTTGGTTCATGACAAATGAAATATCATCATGAGATTTACCACTCGTTGGTTCGTGGATAAATAAAATATCATGTGATTTATGTAGAAAAATTTCTCATAAAATAAGAAAACTTTTGATAAAAATCACATCATCATAATTTTATGGACTCATTTTGAACCATCCAGTGTGGTTTATGACGCTAACTATCCAGTATGGTTTATGATGATAACCATCCAGTTTGTGTGGTTTCTGACAATGAACCAAAATAATTTGAAACCAATCAAAAAAAACTCTAATAATGTGATTTTTACCAATATTTTCTTACTTTCATATCAATCACAAAAAACTAAATTCAAACATTTCAATTTACTTAAACATCCTGGAAATATTAAATTATATAAATAATTAATCATATTATTATAAATTTATATCAATTTTATTTTTTTAATAAAATAATTCGCCAAAAATAAATTATTTCTCAAAAAATCTTTACTATAACAAGTGTAGGTATTTAATATTTAATATTATTACATGAGTCATCAATAAATTAAAAACATCAACAACATTGGTTTACCTTATATAGTTAAGTTTTATAAACTTAAAAAAATAAATTAAAAATACTTAAACATTATTATTATTATTATTAATTTAATTAGCTTTAAAATGACCTAATATTTAACATTTTTCAATATGTCTGGTTGAGATCAGAGCAATTTTATTTTGAAATAATAAACAGTTTGACATGAAAAATTGTTTTACATATTTCACATCAAAAATTGTTATCCATATACAATGAAGTACTATATTAACAGGATCTAGATTTAAAAAATAGTTATCCAGATACAATGAAGTACTTTATTAACCAGATTGGTACACTTACATTCTATAATAGATTTTCTCATACTTATCTAAGTTTTATGAGGACAAATATTATTGCCAAAACCTTGGGTTATCAAAATCTGCTACCTAAAAACAGCTAACAAAGTTATCAAAATCTGCAACTTAAAAACAATCAACAAAGTTATCAAAACCAAATATTTATGTTTATATTACCACATCTCTTCCATACTGAATTAGACATCCATACTGAATTAGAGAACTACTCTAAACTCAACTAGATAAAAAAAAAATTTAAATTATGATACAAAAGTAAATCATTCTACCTGTGTTTTTTTGTTACTTCAATTTTCAAAAGCAAGTAATCATAACATTTTCTTTGGCTGTGGATGAAAGCAAAACTTATCAGATAGATTTGGTATTTTAACACTACAAAGTTCCAAAAAAGCACCATATATCACTAACTCCAGAACAAAGTTCAAAACAGGCATTTATGACGACTGTGCGTAGTTCTTAGTGTTCCCCTGGCTGAGCATGAAAAGCCATGAAGTTTATGAATTTTGACTTTTATGGGTCACGTTTGTTTGCAGAATTTTGACCATGTCAGCGTGATCTAACATCAAACAAAAAAATTATGATTGCAAAACTGATAAAAAGAGCCAGAATTTCAAAATTGATTTTGAATGTTTACAACAGCGGTGTAATATTTTTTGGCAGACCATGTTGATGACAAAAACCAGATAAACCAATAAAAAGCTCACTCTGCAAGGCGCATAAATAACTTCAGAATGTGCAGAGAATAGAAGTTATAAATAACATCTTCATATAAATGATTGAATGAGGCCAAAAAAAACAACAACAACAACTTGAATATGTCAAGCTAGAGACAAAATGAATAATGAGATCTGCACTGCCTAACTGTCAAAACTTCATATCAAGTCGCCTTTTACATTGATGGAGCTACATCCAGCTCGCATTGGTTAGCCTAGAAACCCAATTTGGACATTTTATCATCAAAGTTCCAGCTTACATTGGTTAACTTCGAAATCAAATTTGGACATTTCATCATCAAAATTCCAGCTTGCATTGGTTAACTTAGAAACCGAATTTGGACATTTCATCATCAAAATTCCATTCTTCTGGCAAAGGAATATAGGTTCCACTGGTATCAGCGTGTCCAGTTGATTCTAGAAATTGAAGCAATGCAAGGAAAGAATCCATGCCTGGTTCCTCAATTGAATTGGATTTTAAGGTCGCCTGGCTTATTTGGGGCTGCAAAACATTCTTCTCAATCAATGAGCTAGCATTCTTAAGAATGCCTTCAGGAATATCCATTATTGCTTGCCCTGCCACATTTCTCACAATAGTAGTGTTGTTGCCCTCGGCAGTACCAATTCTATTAGCCAAATTGGCCAAACTTGTAGTGCACTTAGCCCAATTTGCCAAATCAGTAGTGCTGATTGTGGATGATGTAATAACATCATCAACCGCTTGAGGTGAACACAGTCATCAAAATAACTGCGATTGTTGCCCTCAGAAATACCAATTATATTAGGCCAATTGGCCAAGTCAGTAGCGCTGAGTGCAGATGATGTATTAACATCATCAACCCCTTGAGGTGAACACCAGTCATCAAAATAATTGCGATTATAATCTGAATTCATATTCCAAAATTCAATATGATTTTCAACAGACTGAACGTTAGACACAAACTCTGATATGTTCTCAGAATTGATGCCCGATTCAAATTCTGACATGAAGTTCTCAGAATTGATGCCTTGCACCTGATCATGAAATGGTACAAGTGGTGTTTCAACTGAGCTGGTATGCATATCCCCTGGTATAGGTGAGTGACCAGATCTACTTTGTAAGGGTGGTGTCATTAAGTTCTCAGAATTGATGCCTTGCACCTGATCATGAAATTGTACTAGTGGTGTTTCAAGTGGGCTGATATGCATATCCCCTGGTATTAGTGACTCGCCAGTTCTACTTTGTAGGGGTGGTGTCATGAAGTTCTCAGAATTGATGCCTTGCACCTGATCATGAAATGGTACAAGTGGTGTTTCAACTGACCTGATAGGCATATACCCTCGTATTAGTGACTCAACAGATCTACTGTTGGGTATTTTTTTTTGTTTGTGATGGGAAAATACCAAAACCACAAAATATAAATCACAGAGGCAATGCTCTGTTTCCTTTACACCAGGATCTTTTACTCAGAGAAGTCTTTTTAAAATTAATTACACAGGACAGAGTATTTCACCACCATAAAATGATTTCTATTCATTAAGCAAAAACACTTACATATTCATCCTCTTTTACTCAGAGGGATTCACCAAGACATTTTCACAAAAGTTACTCTGCCTCCTATGAAATTTTACACCACTGTGTGTAAATATTTCATTTACATTCACTGCTGTGTGAAAAACAAAACTTGCAGGGAGTTACAGGTTTACCTTTTCACTGCTGTGAAACAATACATGGTTTGAAAACAAAACAACCCACTGGTTTTCTTCATTTACTTTCTCCTCCTGCACTGCTGTGCATTCCTTTTTACTTCTTACATTACAAACCAAAAATTACTCTGGTGCATAAAAAACTTTTACATTACAGATCCAAAAAAAACTTTATGCACTTCTGTGCGTTTCCTTCATTTCTTACATTGCAAAATTTTTACCCTGCTGAGTTTCATACCATATCAAAATGAGCTCTGTCTTTTTTTCGGAGTTCCCCTGTTCTTCGTTCGCTGCTGCGAACACACACACAACTTCCCCATATGCAACTCACACACCACAATCCCCGTGTATATTTTTTTACATGACAAAAAAAGGTCAACGTTTTATTTTAAAACATATATTAAAAGGACTTACCCATACTCCTATTTAATCGCCGTAATAAATATTAAAACCCCTACCAAAACATATGACAATGTATTTAATTTAACGTATGGGTTATGGTCCACACTTCATTAATTTCTACAGGCCCGTATGTACTTTGGACAGGTTAAACTGCGCAGTACTTTCCCTTCAATCGGACGGCGGAGAGAGATGCACCTGGATCGGACGCATATCGGGCGGGGTGAGCTGACCCATCGTTACTTTCCGATGGAGGTCAGGTGCTTACGTCACGGTTGCGTCACGGTTGGACAGTTGTCAGCATCGGACCACACTGTCCGGAAACAGCTTCATGTCGAAGAGTGGTGCGATATGTTACTGGGCGGTTTAGGTTTGAACTGAGTGGTTTTCTGAGTTGCCGTTGACAGCTGGTTCGCGCGGTGAAATTATATTTTCAACACTCCCCTTTAATTTCACCTGCTGGGCATTCGGTCATACCCAGACACTTCCTCAAAAATTCAAAGCTTTTCTGATCCAATGGCTTTGTCAAGATGTCTGCAACCTGTTCTTGTGTCCTGCAATGTTCTAGGACGATTTTTCCATTGTTCACTAATTCTCTGATGTAGTGAAACCTTGTATCAATGTGTTTCGTTCTCTTATGAAACACTGAATTCTTTGACAATGTAATAGCTGAGCTATTGTCGCAAAAGATCACTGTCGCTTTTGCCTGCTCTTGGCCTAAGCTCCTCAACATCCTTCTCATCCAAACTGATTGACATGCTGCTGCTGTAGCTGCCACATATTCAGCCTCTACTGTAGACAATGCTACGATGGACTGCTTTCTTAGAAGCCCATGAAATGATTCCTGAACCCATATGGAAAACATAACCGGAAGTGCTCTTCCGATCATCAACACTTCCAGCCCAATCACTATCTGTGTATCCAACCAAATCTGAATGTTCTGAAACATTATATAAAATTCCAAACATTTTGGTACCTTTGACATACCTCAAAATTCTTTTTGCTGCCTGCCAATGTGCCTCCTTTGGCCTCTCCATGAATCTGGAAATTAAACTAACAGCATACATAATATTAGGCCTAGTTGCTGTTAAATACATAAGGCTGCCTACAATACTCTTGTACAAACTAGGATCAAAATCCTTACTGTTGTCCTCTCTGCTGAGTTT
>APFE030258792.1:0-11143 GCA_000404065.3 Pinus taeda
ATCCGTACTGGCACCTACCGTTTCACCGTGGAGGAATCACCCAACCACTCAACGATAAACTACCAGGTTTAACGATGCTGGAACACGTCTCTAACCTAGACCTCTAGAATGTGAGCGTTAAGTTTCAATGCGTTGTTAGGTTCATTGAATTCATTTTACGGTTTATCTTTAATTAAGTTTCAGTTTCTGGTCTTACTGTATGTGGTCTCTTGAAATTTCCTAAATGCAACTATATGCGAAAATTGTATCGTTTCATTGAATGAACTCTATCTACGGGAGAGTTAAGAGTTTTATACAAACAAAACGATTACAAAGATTCTAATGCAGCTAATAACAAGAAAGGAAAATCTTTTTCTTTTTTCTTTTTTAAAAGCAAAAATTAACACAAAATGCTAATTAATGAAAAGCAAAAATCTTTTTTTTCTTTTCTTTGAAAATAGTATGATGCACTTAACAGATTTCGAGAGACATGCACAAAACAGATAATTCACTCAAAGGAATCTAGAACCAGTTCTGAAACATGAAAAATGACCTATCAAAGCAAAGAAAACACCAAGATCTTCAAAGAACTATGTAATCTAAGTTCCAATGAAGTCAGGCAATAAATAAACAAGCTAAAAGTGAGTTACTTGCTGCATATAATGCAAAACTTGTACAACTACTAGAGGAATGTGGAAAACAATTAATAAATCGACTGGATCAGCAAACCATAAATCCGACAGAAGGCTCGATAAGCAAAGCCACGAAGGCTAAGATATTAAATCGATGAAAAAAGCGAACAACTGCAGGATGAAAAGAACAACCAGTCAGATAACAGTGCAACAAACTTCCAGGAGGTGTAAAAGATGCAAAAAGATAGAGATCCAAGCTTAGAAGGCTGACAAACAAGCTAATTTAGAAAATTAACCAGTCTGGCGCGACTGTCAGACCGCAACTCGCGCTAAACAGATGTTGGCGCGGGTTGTCTGAGAGCAACAAGCGCCAACCAGCGTGACTGTCAAAAGGAAAATCGTGCTAATGAAGTTTGCCAAGCAAAAAACAAAACAGGTAGTTCCAGGCTTGGTTTACAGTGTCTAAAAGGAGCCCGCAAGCAAGAAATAGCAAGAACTTCAACCCAGAAAGTTATTCAAGCCAATAAACAAGAGAAAAATTGACATGCAAGGCAAGGTTGAAATTGTTCAGTTTGTAAACTGAACCGGAGATTGACTGAAGTGGCGTTGATCTACTTCACTTCTGCATAGCAGTAGTGTTTCGAAGGCTATCTGGCCGTTCTTCAGGCTCCGTCTACAATTTACAAATCAAACAACACAAAAAACAAACAACAAGCTTCCCCAGCGGATTCGCCAAATTGTTGAACTGGTAAATCCCCTCTGCGGAAAGAGGCGATCCCACTAGCCCAACACGGGTCTAGCAACAATCACACAACGCAACACGCAGGTTCCTAATTGCATAAATCAGAGATCGATCGAGATGGTCTACTTGGAATCCAACGCTATTAGTTGTAGAAGAAACGTCGCTCCCGTTCCTTTACTCTGGCTGGTCACAATCCCCACACTCCCGTGAATGGACACCTGCACACGCAAAGAACGATACAAACACAAGCGTAAAATCCAGTATATGCAATTATATATCGGTCAGAAAAGATATAACTCAAATACCATTAAAAGACACATGAGTGGAACCATAATGATAGTCGTCTATTAATCAGTAAAAACAGAGAAAGATTACAACCAAAGGTTCTGACGTTGAACCTCCTTTGACTGGGTCAGTAGCGAAATACGCCTTGCAAAGTAACCTCTTCTCTCTCAATATTTTGGCAGCATAACCCCTCTATACTTCTCAATTCTCACTATCACTCCAGCATTATCTAAGCACTCACAATAGCTCTAGCAAAACTAGTTGGTTTAATGCAGGGGGACAATCATTTATAGATAGAGGAGGAAGGATTATGCATTGTATCAGGACACCTACTGAAGATTTAGCATTATCCCTGAATAGCCACTGAACTTGGTTGTCATGGATAAAAAGATGACACTCGACCACTTCCATGAGATTTTTCCCCCAGAGAACTGCATGAACAAAGAGGAAAAACACTTCAGTGCGCGCTGGCTAAAAATCATAACCAAATTTAGGTGGTGCGGGCTTTGCTCTATGACAGAGCGTCCATGGACGCGCCCTCTTTTGAGGAACTGAGCCATTGGCGCGGGTAAGACACTGTGGACCCACGCTAATGAAAAAAGGGCACTTTTTAGGGCTAATCTGCAAAAGGTGTCTTCAGGGAGTTTGAAGTTCATACTCAGGAGAATCCAATGCAAGTGTTTTTAAGTTGTCACTGGTCACAGGTCCATAAATGTGTCCTCCAATGTGCGAAAGCAAGGGTAACAGGGACGGTGACCAACGGTGACAAATTACTGTGTAACAATAAGAATTCATACGAGGATACCTCAACTTTTATAAAAAGGTTTAATAAATTGTACAATAATCTACCTGCTAAGAATAAAATTCCATAGGTCGCTGCCCGAGTAGTTTTTGTTGGGACCTTTGAAAAAAGTTTGGCTTCACACTTATAGAGAGGAAGTCTCATTCCTTATACTAGATTCAAGCTTATGCTCTCGAGGTAGAAGCAAATTTTACCTCAACCAGGAATTCAAGAGGTAGATCTGACCCCGGAGAGAAGAAAAATGGAAAAGAGGAGGCAACTTCCTCAAGTCAAGGAAGAGAATTTCAATAACATATAATAGAGGAGATGGATAAGCTGATAAAGAACTTATCAAACAAATTTACCAAAATGGAGCTGGAAAATAAAAGCCTTCAACGACAGAACTTTATGGCTGATAATCGAGATTTCAATCCCCAATACAGAAGGCCTCCCCTACAGTTACTACAAAGGGAGTAGAAAGAGCAACAATATCACATTCATACTCCACTATATATAGAAGATGATCTAGAAGAACAAACACCAGATGCAAATGAAGTTCAGGGGAACTTGTATTCCTCTTTCTCTGATGAAGAACAAGAACTCTGAACATATGAAGAAGAGGAGATTGACGCAATGTTGAATGACGACTAGATCGATGGCTACTGTAAGCAATTTGTTGATTTCATGCAGGCTCAATTGCACAAGAAGTATGATCTGCATTCATCTAGAAAGAGGTCAAGGGGGCAAGGTCAAAATGAAGGTATGTCCTCCCTAGAGCCTCCTATGTTAACCGATAAGGGAAAAGGGCTTTTACAGCCGATTATTCAAAAGAAGAAGGGGTCCTCAGACCCAAAATTCCATAAGCCTAAAGCCCTCCAAGAAGAGAAAGCACCTCCCCTTTCAAATGCCATCTATTAAAAGGAAAAGGAGTTGGTAGGAGCTACCACTAAAGAAAAAGGCCCTGCCATCTTTAATCTTCAAAAAGAGCTTGAGAAAGTCAAGATCTCGGTCTTGTTATTGGAACTCCTAAAACAACCCACCTATAAGGCCCAAGTTTCTTAATTCATGTTTCCATCTGCTTCAGGCCAACCTTCTGAAAATTTAAACCTCCAAGAAGAAAGGTCAATGGTCGTCTTTGGACCTCATGTTGAAGAATAAGACCCCTTCATACCGCCTTTCTATGTCACTCTAGTGGTCTATGACCTCCTACTCCATAATTGTATGTTGGACTCAGGTGCTTCTCACAATTTAATGCCACTATTATTAATGGAGCTACTATGCCTAGATATAACCACACCTTACAAAGACCTCTACTCTTTTGACTCTAAAAGGGTAAGGTGCTTGGGTGTGATAAAGGACTTGGTGTTGAATTTGGCCCAAATCCCAATGAAAAGTGTAGTGATGGACATTGTAGTAGCCAATATCCCTACAAGGTTCGCTATGCTTTTGTCTAGATCTTGGGCATCAAAGATTGGAGGTTCCATCAAACTGGATCTTACTTATGCTACCATTCCCATCCTTGGTGAAGAAAAAAGGTGATTGTACAGGGAATCAAAGTTTGTCAAAACAGTCATGAGAGTTGATTTCCCAAACAATTCTCTAGTGTATGGGAATGAGAGGGGCCTCTCCTGCTTAATGCTAGAAGAGGATGACTTTATTCTAGAAGAAACATAGGTACAACTTTCATCCAGAATAGATCAATAGCTCAAAGATTGCATGTGTGTCTAGAAGTTGTACTTTGATGGTGCAAATTCTAAAGAAGGAAATGGAGTTGGAGTTCTATTGATATCTCCATAGGGTAGCTCGATTCCCCTCTCATTCAAATTGGAATTTGAGGCAACAAATAAAGTGGCAAAGTATGAGGCACTACTACTAGGCCTACAAGCAGCAAATAATTTGAACATTGAATGCCTAATTGTGTTTAGAGACTCGGAACTGGTAGTGACGCAAATCAAAGACCAATGTCAAACTAAGCACCCCTAGCTGAGGGCTTGCAGAAATGAGGTTTGGGGTTTGATTGACAACTTCCTACTTTGGAGATTTTTGTCGTGAGGATTTTCATTATGAGATCTCGGAGTAACCATAGTGTTCATTTAATGTCCAGTTCTTACCAAGGGAAGGAAATTGAATGGTTGATTCCTTGGTTATGGCTGCGAGTAATTTCAATCCACCACAAAATCCACTCCTTAGGTATGAAATTGAAATTAGGTACAAACCCTTAGTTCCTTACAATGTGAAGCACTGGCAGGGGTTCGAAGATGATGAACAAATCAAGCATTTCATGGAATTCATTGGGTAATTTTCTAATTTGGTGATTGACCAAGAAGAAGAATAAGTAACAGAAGAACATCCAACCGCTTGTGAGGAAACTATTGCAGGGCACAGAGTTTTGCAGCTAAAGGGAAATGCCATTCCCCATGGTCTAGTTCCTTTGGAGAGGATATTCAAATCCAACGACGTGACTTCAAAACCTACTGAACAAGTGGAGGATTGCAACATCTGCTCGGATAATGAGCCCCGGATGATCAAGTTGTCAAAAGTTATCCCCCATCCATATAAACAAAGGTACTTAAATCTCTTTAAAACCTATAAAGATGTTTTTGCTTGGTCATATGAAGATTTGAATACTTTTGATACTAATGTTATTCAACATAAGATTCCCTTAAAAAATGGAATGAAGCCTTGTAAGCAGAAACTCAGACAAATCAATCCCCTTTTACTCCCATCCATTGAGAAGGAGGTGAGAAAGTTTCTTCAGGCCAAGATCATTGTACCATTGAGGTACTCAAAGTGGGTGGCAAACCTAGTTCCTGTCAGGAATAAGAATGGAGAAATAAGACTGTGTGTGGATTTTAGAAAAATCAATAGAGCTTCATTGAAAGGCAATTTCCCATTGTTGAAAATGGATTATATATTACAGAAAGTAGTTGGCTAAGATCAAATATCCATGATGGATGGTTTTTCAAGGTATAATCAGGTAGCAGTCCATCTTGACAATCAGAATAAAACTGCATTCACCACACCTTGGGGGACATTCATGTATGCAAGAATGCCATTCAGCCTTATAAATGCAGGTGAAACCTTCTAGAGGGCAGATATAGCTTTCGTGGGAGAACGTGATAAATTTTTAGTGGTCTACTTGGATGATATCATTGTTTTCGCTAAAACTGATGAAGAACACATTGAACATCTGAAACTCACTTTTGAGAAATGTAGGAAGTATGGGATGTCTCTAAATCCAGAAAAATCTCAGTTCGCACTGAGTGAAGGGAAGTTGATGGGGCATATAGTAGAATAGGAAGGGGTGAAGATCAATCCTAAGTGCGTAGAAGCCATCATTCACATTTCCCTACCAAGAAATAAAAAGGAGGTCCAAGTATTCTTGGGAAGGATTGACTTCTTGAGAATATTTATACCTAATTATGCAGAGATAGCGAAAGGCATCACTAAGATGTTGAAGAAAGGGAACGAAGCAAAGTGGAGCCCAGATTCCCGGGAATCATTTTGTAGGATCAAGGGACCTTTTGTAGAAGCTCTTGTGCTAGTCAGCCCGGATTATTCAATGCCATTTTACATATTTTCTTTTGCCTCCCCTCATACTATAAACATTGTGTTATTATAGAAGAATAAGGAAGGTCAGGAGTATCCTATGGCATTCTCCAGCCAGGTGTTGCGGGAGGCCGAACTGAAATATAACATCTTGGAAAAACAAGCTTATGCCCTGGTCAAACCTTTGAAGTCCTTTAGAGTTTATGTTTTACACTCTAACATTATGGCTTATGTTCCAACAGTTGTTGTTAAAGACATCCTGGTGCAAGGGGACAGTGATGGAAAACAAAGTAAATGGATTGCAAAAATCCAAGAGTTTGGCATGGATATCAAGCCCACTAAACTCATTAAAGGACAAGGATTGGCCAAAATCTTATCAGAGTCCAATTTCCATGCCTTGGGGATTAACCTGTTGACAGAAGAAGATGAAGGGGGGACACAGAAACTGTTGATCAAGACATCAGTCCAAAATTTTCTTATCAAATATGAAACCTATGCCTGGTATAAGGATGTCATCCACTATCTGTTATTCTTGAGGTGCCCAACGAACATGGATAAATAAAAATACAAATCATTAAGGTTACAAGCCGAGAAGTTTGTTATATCCAATGGGCAACTATACTGGAAAGACCCAAAGGGTGATTGATGATTTCCATAGTGGCGTTTGTGGGGGGCACTATAACTGGAAGACCATTATGCATAATACATTGAAAGCAGGATTATATTGATGTAAACTATTTGGAGAAGTTCACTCTTATGTTCAGGCTTGCCAGCACTGTCAAGTGTTCATTTAGAAGTAGAAGTTAGCCACATTCCCCTTAATCCCTATTCGTATAGAAGATCCTTTCAAGAAATGGGGACTGGACTTTATCGGAGAGATACACCCCCCTTCCAGTGGCCAACACAAGTGGATACTCATGGCCACAAACTATTTCATAAAATGGGTGGAAGCAATCCCAGCCTGAGATGCATTAGACGCATTGGTCATAAAAAAATTGGAGGAGAATATCTTGGCCAGGTTTGGGTGTCCTGTGAAAATTGAAACTAATAACGCTTAGAAATTCACAAACTTCTGTCAAAAATTCAATATTAGAGTTGACCACTCTACTACCTACTATCCTCAGGGAAATGGACTAACTAAATCTTCCAACAAAACGATAGTGAGGATTCTGAAGAAAACAATTGCAAAAAGCCAAAAAAAAAGTGGACTCCTGACTAAAACTTGCCCTATTGGCTAAAAGGATCACTCTAAAAAAATATGCAAGGAAATCTCCTTTTGAATTGTTATATGGGAAAGTGCCATATTCCCTATACAACTCGCTATACCAGTTTCCAAGATGCTACGAGATGTGGAAGAAGAACCAAACTCCCTGACTAGAAGGATTAACTAACTAGTGGAGATCCAAGAGAAGAGAGAGCAGGTAAACCACAGGTTAATCAGCGACCAGTAGAAGATGAAATATGTGTTTGATAAGAAGGCTAAACACAGACCTTTCCAACCAGGAAATCTAGTTTTCAGGTGGGATATGAGAAGAGAAAATAAAGGGAAACATGCAAAATTTGATCCCTTATGGTGTGGACCCTTCAAGATTGTTGAGTCAAAGGACAACAATACTTTTTTGTTGGAAAACTTGGAGGGTGAAATGCTTGAGCTACCTGTAAATGGGAAATTCCTCAAGCTTTACTTCTAGCACTAAGAGGTTCATTTCTCACCCATTGTACATACATGTGAGCCATTATAAGATATCATTAATACTTTAAGTTTTTTATGTTTATGTTTTATTTTTGTATACTTGAATAAACTGACTCCATGCCCAATTGATAAAAAGCTACTAATCTGCAGGTTATCGGCACCTTTCTAGCAAGGCATTATACCCAGGTGGATCCAATGTTGTCACCTACTGCAAAATATGTTTTCAGTTGTCAAAAGAGTGCTAAAGAGCATAGAAGTTTGTATTCATCTCCCAAGCCTCAAAGGGACTCAAAATCTAAATCAGACCCTCTCCATTGGAAAGTGCTTTGAATAAGATTTCCAAAGTCCAAATATGGGCTCCTAGATCAAAAGTTATGTTCTTTTGAATTTCAAAGATTAAAGCCTCAAAGAAAGAAGGAATGTCATAAGTCTGATATCGGAGATCGCATATCGGAGGTCCCACGATGTGGCATATCGGGGCATCAAATATCATATCTTTGATATATCGAAGGTCCATCATCCTAGAATATTGGAGACAGCAATCAGAGGACCCAACAATCAGGCATATCAGCGATCGACGATCGCAAATAAGAATTACAAGCACAACAGCGCATCGCAGAGGTGCAATATCAGCACATCGCAGCATCAGGTAGATTGCCACATCGGCAATTGGAGGATCGTAACTCTTGAACGCGTGAACCTTGAAAAAGTGTCAATAATGTAAAATCACCAGGGGACCCAAAAATAAATTTACAAAGGATTTTCCTGCAAAACCAAGGGCAAATGGGCCCTTTTCTCTCTCCTCCAATAGGACGCGTGGAAGCTTTTGGTTGGTCCCGATAAGCATGATGTGGTGGTATGGAGTTCCATGTAGCAGTCTATTTTGGAATTTTGATGGGGGCTATGGGAGCTATGGGGGCATATATGTGCAACACATGTCACCACTCAGGAAGTGTCGCGTGGCAGCGATGACATCAAGTTGGCAATATCATATCGGAGGTTGATGGATATTGATACTTTACAGCAATGCACACTTGAAAAACGTCGATAAAGGGACTCTGATACAGGGTTGGCACACAGTTGTGAGAAGAGTCAAAGAACCAAAGGCGCAGGGTTAGGGCTAAATGCAAAGGGCTATCAAAAATCGAAGATATGAGCATGTCACAACTCCCAAAGTAAAACCCCAGTTGGAAATCGCTGATAAGAGGGCTCTGATATTTAGCCAGCACACGATTGCTATAGGAAATTAAAGGAAAGGGATGTTATGTAGTTTACAAAGGAAAAAGGCCCCCAGGTAGGAACAAAGGGCCCTAGCACCCTAAAGCTAAGCACTTGGTCATAGCCCCCGGTCAGATGAAGAGAAATGTAAAAAGGGGCTAAAACAAAGGGGGCCAAAGGATCCTATAACTTGCCTTTTTTGCAAAGCCAATAATGAGAATCTCCAATGTAGCATTATGGAAATGTTATGGGGTGTATCCAGCCCCGCGAGTGTTATAAAAGAAGTTTAGAGGGATGGATGAGTCAACAGCATCAATTCTCGAGCAGCGCAGAGGCCATCACCATTGATCACTCCCAACTCCATAAAATGGGAAATTTATTCAGTTCAGGCAAAAAGCGATAGGGAGACAGACCGAGTAACAGAAAGAGGCACCTTGTGGCAGATACGTGGCTTGATCAGAGGCCATCACAAGAAGTGGCGCGGATTTATTTTGGCTATAGTCATCATTCAATTTTTTCCTGTGTTTTTTATTTTGTTTTTTTTTATTCTGTTATGAATGTATTTTAAAGAAGGAATCATTCAATTGCAATGATTTGAGCGACAAATCCTTCGCACGCCGAGACATCTAGTCTATCAGATGACTCAAGCTCAAACCAAGATATTTTGTAACAATTTTACAAATCTCTCCCACTCCTTCTAAAACGGGAGGAAGAAACACTTAAGAGAGGTTCCTCAATTCTGCAAGCAAGAGGCCTGAATTTCGTGGTTCCACATTGGTTCTATTTTCTTGTTCATGAGAGATTTGAGTGATAAGTGTTGAATGTCTATGGACTAGTGATTTGGAACAATCTCCATGTAAGTTTTAACCCCGTACAGAAATTACCTGCATACGAATTCTAAAACACATAAAATAAACAATGCGAGAGCATAACACATATACATAGATATTTTCCCCTGGATCCCAAAACCGGGCTACCAGATTGATTTTTCATTATGTTCCTTTCAATGTTATAATACATATTTATACATGCCGAAGCATACAATACCATGGACCGAAAACCATCATGTCAAAAACCATGGACCGAAAACCATCACGTCCAAAAACATGTGCGAAAATCATGCACAAAACCATAGGTGGGTCTGCCCAACCTAACATAGGTTCAAAAACCAAAAATTTCTTAGGTGTTGCCCCCGAACCCCATAGAGTGGGGTTACCTGCACCCCTTAAACCCCCTGTGACGCCCTGCTACTCAATCAGCGCAATGAACAGGGGCTCTACCCCCCCTCTAACCCCCCAGTTAACTACGTGGGCTAGTGGTGGAAAGAATATAACACAACCCAACATTCTCCCACTTGTTGTTTTCTTTCCACAGTGGGCCACAAGAGATCCTAGTCATTTATCGATCCCTGAAACTTCCATTGTTTCTCTACACCAAGAGAACTTCTCAGAGCTCACAAATTTTTTCAATGCATCTATTTATTCTTCAAAGTGTCCACCTTTACCAACAACACCTTTTTGTCTTCTATCATATCCCTCACAAAGTGAATTGAACATCAATGTGCTTTGTCTTTGAATGGTATGCAGGGTTCTTTGCCAAGAAAATTGCACTTTGGTTGTCATAGTCTATCCTTATAGCTCCCTATACTAACCCCATACTTGAACACAATCTCTACAACCAAACTGCTTCCTTGCTTGCATGAGTGGTAGCTATGTATTCTACCTCTGTAGTTGATAGTGCCACTACAAATTGTTTCTTACTCATCCAACTGACTGCACCTCCAAATAGGTTAAACACATAACCACTTGTAGATCTTCTCTGATCCAAATCTCCATCCCAGTCTGCATCAACAAAAGCCATGAATATCCAACACTCTGTCCAATCCTGGTCTTCCTTGGTAGCACAAACCATAATCACTAGTGCCACGCAAATCCCTGAAAACCCGCTTCACTGCTGTCCAGTGCTCCTTCCCTGGTTTTGACATAAACCTGCTCAATACTCCCACTGCATGTGCAATGTCTGGTCTAGTACAAACCATTGCATACATCAAGCTGCCGACTGCACTTGCATATGGAACACGGGACATGTCCTCTTCCTCTTCTTGTGTCTTGGGACACTGTTTAGCAGATAACCTCACACCTACAGGAATAGGAACCTTCACCGGTTTACTATCCTGCATATTAAACCTCTGCAGTATTGTCTCGACATACTTCCTCTAGTTTAACGAGAGCTTCCTCTTTGCCCCATCTCTTTTAATTTCCATG
>APFE030258792.1:14567-48299 GCA_000404065.3 Pinus taeda
GAGAGCATAACACATAAAACACATATACACAGAGATTTTCCCCTGGATCCCAAAACTAGGACTACCAGGTTGATTTTTCATTATGTTTTTTTCAATGTTATAATACGTATTTATAAATGTCGAAGCATCCAATACCATGGACCAAAAACCATCGCGTCCAAAACCATGGACCAAAAACCATCGCGTCTAAAAACATGTGCAAAAATCATGCACAAAACCATAGGTGGGTCCGCCCAACCTAACGTAGGTTCACAAACCAAAATTTTCTAGGGCACTGCCTCGAACCCCATAGAGTGGGGTTACTTGCACCCCTCAAACCCCCTATGATGCCCCCACTACACAATCGACACAGGGAATGTGGGGCTCTGCCCCCCCTCTAACCCCCCAGTTAACTACATGGGCTAGTCGTGGAAAGAATATAACACAACCCAACACTTCGAGGATTAATGAAACTATTATGTTGATTCCTATCAGAGGAATAACTAGTATGTTTTCCTTTTTGTATTTCTCTTCATTTATGTTTTTCTTCTCTTGAAATTGTGTAAAGAAGTTATAGGTTTTACTCTCTCGTGGTTATATGTATGCTGCTGAGGAGTAATACTCCCTGTGTTAATGAAATATTTATAAGAGTTATTTGATATATTACAGTACCTTTATGTTCACAATTTTACTTATGTTGATTAGTGACAAGTGTGTCCATGAGATATAGAGTATGAGATCTTAATTTGTGCTCTACAATTTTTGCCAATTCACCTCTTCATTCTTTCATACTTCTGTTGGAGCTTGATGCTAAGGATTTTGGTTTGTACCGATCCCTTCACATCAAATTCCCTTCTTTATGTTCTCCTCTTCATGTTATTACAACACCAATATTAAAGGTTGCTTGTTGTTGGGTGTCGGCCACCAGAATGAGTCATTTCTCTTTGAGATTAACTAGATCTAACCCCCCCCCATGTATTCAAATCCATGTATTTGCTTGAGTTTACTTTAATGAAAGACTATTGAACCAAGCCCCCTTTATTATCTTTTTCAAACCAAGTGAAAATTGGAGTGCAGCAAAAATCCCTACTCGTAATATTTAAAGCACTCTTGTCCTAATATGTCCTAGGCACTGGTCTACAATCAACCCAAAGGTTGTCTCTAAGAGGCTTCCATATTTCTTGAAGCACTTGTGCACCAGGTGATAGAAAAAGCTACAACATATTTTTGGTGTCATTTCTCAGGAACAGATTAGAGAATTTTTCCCATGGGTATGACAAATCCTTTACATTCCCTTTGTCAAGTGAGAAAGGGAAGTGTGGGTTGAAGATCTCTCACCTTAGCAACTCCACTGTCTCAATTTCATTATAAACACCTTGGTGACTCCACTGTCCATATTTTTATCATATCATTCTAGCTTATAAGAGACCCCATGCCTACTTAGATACATCTCAGCAAAGAGCACCACCTGTATCTGACCCAAAGAGAATTATATTCAAAAGGATTTGGAAGAAAAAAAAACCCAAATATTGGTCCTATTGTCGCTTCATTTTCTGAAACATCCTCATCCATCTCACATAATTACATAATTCATTACTCTAATATTCCTCCTAGAGTTCTAGTATATCCTTCAGAAAGTGATCAGTTAATCAACACTGCCTCCCTAGAGGTCAAATAAGCAGAAGTCTCAGTCAATACCCCTTCTCTCTCATTTCCTCTCCTACCTGAAGTTGAGGAGGTTAAAGATATAGTACAAAGCATCCCTATCCACAGTGTGAACAGTTTCTCATTCTATAGTTTGGCAGTTGTCTCACAATTGGTCATACCTCAAAGACCCCCAATAAATAAAGCACCATTACTTCCTCTGCCCCCGTGCTCCCCGCTCGGAATCCTCCGACCCTTCTGCGGGCCTGGGTATTGTCCCTCTTGATCCTGGGTTCGCATCTTCTCGTGGACGAAAATCAAGCCTCAACAAAGCCATCAGACTTGCGGGCGTAGAAGTCGCTGCTGGGCGTCAAGCCACCATCATAGGGGCCCTTAGAGCATCAAACCCCCCTAAAACTGGTCCCCCATGAAGTTTATCTCTTTCAATTGCAGGGGTCTGGCTAGCACCCCAAAAAAGCTAGCCCTCAAACGACTTTTTGAAGTCGAAAACCCGGACATCATCCTGCTACAAGAAACCCTAGGATCAGAAGAAGCCTGTATTCGAGCTCTAGCATCTGTAGGGGCCAGATGGCATTTCATTGCCTCGGATGCTATGGGAAGATCGGGAGGATTGGCGCTCGGTTATAATCCCATATCTATTAGGCTGGTATCATCTTGGGGAGGACAGGGGTTCCTAGGAGCAGACATCATATCCAATGAACTTGGCTGCCCCCTGCGGATCATCAATATTTATGGACCCTGTCATCAAAGGGAAATCTTCTGGAGAAACCTCCTCAGCCGCAACCTCCTATCAATCGACCATACCATTATAGGGGGAGATCTGAATTTTTCCATGGGATTCACCGAATCCTGGGGAGAGGCGGCCCAGATAGACCCCATCACAGATTACATATGAGAAGGTTGCTGGAGCAATATGATTTCATTGATATTCCTGTGCAGAAGCCACAACCTACTTGGAGAAACAGAAGAACGGGAGATGCTGCATTGGCCAGAAGGTTGGATAGATTTTTGATGAAAGGTCCCTTGATCCATCAGCTGCAATCACTCAAGCAATGGGTTAGCAATAGAGGCATATCAAATCACCTTCCCATTGCCTTGGAAATTCAGGGGCCACACCAAAAGCCCAAGGCCCCCTTCAAATTCAATCATCTGTGGCTACAAGATCTGAGCTTCTCAGGGATGATCACTACTTTCTGGAAAGCTCACCCTATCGATCGAGAATCCTCTTTGGCTAGGGGCTTTGTAAAAAACCTTACAGAGTTAAAACACCTAGTGATCAATTGGGCTAAAGAGAAAAAGAAAAAAGAAGATGAGCATCTCACAAAGGTCGAAAAAGACTTAGCGGGTCTCCTGGATGAGTGAAACTTAGGGTTTATTTCACAGGAAGATAAGGCTAGACTCGTGGAGCTGGAAAACCAAAAGAACATCATCCTAAAGGGGAGGGAAGAATCTATCAGGCTTCGAAGCAGAGCCATTTGGCTGAAAGCGGGAGATGAAAATTCCAGATTCTTCCACAACTTCGCAAAAGGAAGGAAAGTGGCAAATACCATTTGGAATCTACCTCTGCCTGAGGGAGGTTTGGCGGACACATTCAACAAGTTATCAAACCTGGGCTCCACACACTTTAGGAATCTTTACAAAAATCCGGCTGGCACAAATCTGGCAGAAATCATCAATGTGGCTGGCCACTTCCCACGGTTTATCGAGGAGGATGATACAGAGGACTTAGAAGCTCCTGTCACCATGGCTGAATTAGAAAGCACGATTAAATGGTTTAAGAAGGAGAAAAGCCCTGGTCCAGATGGATGGACTATTGAGTTCTATTCAGCCTTTTTCGAACTCCTGGGTGCTGATATACTTAAGGTGGTAGAGGAGAGCCGTTCCACTGGCAGCATTTACCATGCCATCAACTCTACCTTTATTTCCCTTATACCAAAATCTGACAATCCATCCTCATTTGATGATTTCCGCCCCATATCCCTCTGCAATGTGCTTTACAAGATCATCTCCAAGATCATAGCCAATAGGATCAAGCCTATTCTTTCCAGACATATTTCCCCCCATCAATTTGCATTTCTGGAGAATCGACAGATTCATGAAGCCATTGGCTCGGCTCAAGAGGCTATTCACTCCATCTGGACCAGACACCTCAAATGTATTCTGCTAAAAATAGACCTCTCCAAAGCATTTGATCGTGTAAGCTGGCTGTACATCAAGATGATCCTCATTCATATGGGCTTCCCTCTCTCTCTCATCAACTGGATTATGGCTTGCATCACCTCTCCCACCTTCAGCATCCTGATTAATGGATCAGCCTCACACTTTTTTCACTCTAAAAGAGGGCTTCGTCAGGGTTGCCCTCTCTTGCCACTACTCTTTCTATTGGTTATAGAAGCCCTTAGTAGACTTCTCATTTCAGCAAATCGAGAGGGATCTATCAGGGGTCTAAAAATCTCTGACATCTGTTTTCTCACTCATCTACTATTTGTAGATGATGTATTAATATTACTGGATGGCAGCGTTCAGGACACTACCTCTTTCTTCTGCATCCTAGATCTCTTCTCCAAGGCGACGGGAATGGAAGTAAACAGGGAAAAATCTTCTATCACCATGACTGGCACATCGGTAAACGAATCACACGCATCCAGCATGGCCTTCCCATACAGCACGCAGCCACTGGAAAGAGGGCTCAAATACTTGGGATACTGGCTCAAGCCGACCAGTCAGAAGATCGCGGATTGGGTTTGGCTCGTGACGAAGATTGAAAAAAGACTATCATGCTGGAGCCACATATATCTCTCTAGGGCAGGGAGACTAATCCTGATTAAATCTGTACTAGAAGCCACCCCTGTATTTTGGATGGCTCTGGCCTGGATTCTGAACATATTATCAAAATTGCAGCAACTATGTAATAGATACCTTTGGGCTGGGAACCAGGACAAACGAACTTTTGCCTGGATAGGCTGGAACAAGATCGCCCTTCCTAAGAAATGGGGAGGATGGGGACTTAAGGAGCTTCCGATATTTGCAAAAGCACTAGCTGGTAAGATGGGATGGGCCCTTCTGACATCTCAAAGTCTATGGACCAAGATCACATACCACAAATATATCTGGCCTCTCAGCATCCTCGATTGGGCAAGACAACCTGGATGGAATAAAACAGGCATTTCCTCGATTTGGAAGGCTCTCTTACACTCACTCCCACTCATCAGGGACAACCTGGTATGGCGCATCAGAGCAGGGAACAAAGCTAGAATTGGACTAGATCCCTGGTCTAGTTGCGGTGGCAGACATGCGCTCCCTCAAGATCTCTTTGCATATCTTTCTGCTCAAAACATAAAGGTAATATCTCAAATAGTTGATCCTGAGTGAACAGATATTTTCCATCAGGCATGGAAATCTGTGAATCAATTAAACCTTCCACGAAGATGGCATACCATTTGGGAGGATTACAGAGAGGCCTTAGTGGAATCTCACATTCGCATCTCGGAGGGACCGGACGAGCTAGTATGGCACCGAGTGGATCATGGAGTATATACCCCCAAGGACGGGTACATACACCTCATTGAGCACAAGAAACCTGCAGCTAGTGCAAGCTGGTGGCAGAGCCTATGGAAATTCCCCGCCTCCCCTCGATCAAAACTATTCAGTTGGTGCCTTCTGAGGAACAAAATCCCCACAGGAGATCAGCTCATGAAACGAGCCATATACGGCCCCACCTGGTGTGTACTGTGCAAGGAAGACTCGGAAACAATTGATCATTTATTCCTGAATTGCCGGGCTACCAAAAGTATATGGAGAAATCTCAGACCCCACGCAAACTATGCAGGAGATTGGGCTGGATTGGACATCAACAATGCGTGGATCGAATGGGAAAAGAATAATAGGGGGACAAAAATGATCAATCTGCCCATCATCATAAATTGGTCAATCTGGAAATCACGGAACAATATCATATTTGAAAACAAACCTATCCTCTGGCCTTTGCTGGAGGCAAGCATTATCGTTGCCCTGAGAGAACTTCCAGACCCCCCCCCTCCGAGAATCCGCCAACCTGCCCCGCCTCCTCCCATAGACCTAAGCATGCCATGGGCATACTTCGATGGTGCTGCTAATACACAAAGCAGTGGAGGAGGTTTCATCCTTCACATAAATGATAGCCATCACTACAGAATAAAAGCAGGTTTGGGAGCAGGCACAAACAACTTCGCTGAGCTCACTACCCTTCGCCACCTTCTTCACTTTACTCTGAGGCACCATTGCACTAGTATCAACATTTTTGGGGACTCTCAGATCATCATTAATTGGATAAATGGCATTGCTATTTGTCACATGCACACTCTCAGCACTATTTTACATGAAGCACTTGAACTCAAATCAGCATTTAACCATATATCCATCTCTCATATCTACAGGGAACATAATAAGGGTGCCGATAAACTTTCCAAGGAGGCAGCGTTGATGGACAGGGGATTATGGGAGATCACGGAGATCATCAATCAACAGGAGTATATATTTCATCATCGGCCATATATAGATCCAGGATATCCAACCCTGGATCTGCAAGCAGCACATTAGCATCTATTTATTTTTTGTCTACAGCTCTACAGACATATACTGATATTTCTGTAAATTTTGTAAATTTTGAAGGCAAGAATAGCATACTGATAGTATACTGATAACATACCCTGCGTGGTAGTACAACAAGAAGCAACTGCAAATATCATGTAAATAACAGACTCTCATGTAAAAACTGATCATCAATGAAATATTATATGATTTTTCCAGAGGAAAAAAAAAAAATATGCTCCCTTAGACTTTCCTCAATCTCTAAATTTTATGCCACAGGACTATCTCAAGCTCTTACCGAGGTTTAATGAAGAAGCTGACATATCAGTGTAGAGACACATAGAAATTTTCTCTGCCTTTGCAGAAAATTTGAATGTTGAGTACCAGGATGTAGTTCTGAGGGTTTTCGTCCAATATTAGGATGGGGAAGTCAAGAAATGGTTCAAATCCTTGCCAAATGATTTTATTATCACTTGGGAAGAAATGGAGAATTCCTTTTTGCATAAATGGGGAGAGAAGAGAGACCATGGATACATTCTTACTGAGTTTAATGCTATGAAGAAGAAGCCTGACGAGGATATCTAAACTTTTATAAAAAGGTTTAATAAATTGTACAATAATCTACCTGCTGAGATTAAAACTCCACAGGTCACTACCCGAGTAGTTTTTGTTGGGGCCTTTGAATCAGAGTTTGGCTTCACACTTAAAGAGAGGAAGTCTCATTCCTTAGACCAGATTCAAACTGTTGTTCTCGAGGTAGAAGCACATTTTACCTCAACCATGAAGTCAAGAGGCAGATATGACCCTGGAGAGAAGAAAAAGGGAAAAGAGGAGGCAACTTCCTCAATTCAAGGAAGAGAATTTCAAGAGAAGAGAATAAAGGAGATGGGTAAGCTGATAAAGAACTTATCAAACAAATTGACCAAAATGGATATGAAAAATAAAATCCTTCAATGACAGATATTTTCAGCTGCCAATCAGGGTTTCAATCCCCAATACATAAGGCCTCCCCTATAGTTATTTCAAAGGGAGAGGAAATAGAAACAAGATCACATTCATCCTCCACTATATATAGAATATGATTTGGAGGAACAGACACCATATGCAAATGAATTTCAGGGGAAATTGTATTCCTCTTTCTCTGATGAACAACAAGAACTCAGAACATATGAATAAAAGGAGGAGGAGCTTGATGTAACACTGAATGACAACGAGATCAATGATTACTGTAAGTAGTTTGTTGATTTCATGCAAGCTAAGTTGCACAAAAATATGATATGTGTGCATCTAGAAAGTTTTCAAGGGGGCAAGATCAAAATGAAGGTACATCCTCCCCAGAGCCTCCTATGTTAACCAATAAGGGAAAGGGGCTTTTAGAGTCGATTATTCAAAAGAAGAAGGGGTCCTCAAACCCAAACAACCATAGGACTGAATCCCTCCAAGAAGAGAAATCACCTCCCCCTTCCAAGCCTTTCTATGAAAAGTAAAAGGAGTTGTTAGAATATACCACTGTAAAAAAAGGCCTTGCCATCTTCAATATTCAAAAAGAGCTTGAGAAAGTCAAGATCGCGGTCCCATTATCTGAACTCCTGAAACAACCCACCTATAAGACCCAATTTTCTCAGTTCATGTTTCCATCTGCTTTAGGCCAACCTTCTGACAATTTAAACATCGAGGAAGAAAGGACAATGGTCATCTTTAGACCTCATGATGAAGAACAGGACCCCTCCACACCACCTTTCTATGTCACTCTAGTGGTGCATGACCTCTTGCTCCATAACTGTATGTTGGACTCAGGTGCTTCTCACAATTTAATTCCACTGTCAATAATGGAGCAACTAGGCCTATAGATAACCAAACCTTACAAAGACCTCTACTCTTTTGACTCTAAAAGGGTAAGGTGCTTGGGTATGATAAAGGACTTAGTGGTGAATTTGGCCCAGATCCCAGTGAAAAGTGTAGTGATGGACATTGTAGTAGTCGATATCTCTGCAAGGTTCGGTATGCTTTTGTCCAGGTCTTGGGGATCAAAGATTGGAGGTTCCATCAAACTGGATCTTGCTTATGCTACCATTCCTATCTTTGGTGGAGAAGAAAGGCAATTGCACAAGGAATGACGGTTTGTCAAAACAATTATGAGAGTTAATTGCCCAAACAATCCTACGGTGTATGGGAACGAGAGGGACCTCTCCTGCTTAATGCTAGAAGAGGATGACTTTATTCTAGAAGAAACACAAGTACAACCTATAGCCATACTAGATCAGAAACTCAAAGATTGCAACAGAGTCTGGAAGTTATACTTTGATGGTCCAAATTCTACAGAAGGAAATGGAGCTGGAGTATTGTTGATATCTCTAGACGGTAGCCTGATTCCCCTCTCATTCAAATTGGAAATTGAGGCAACTAATAATGTGGCAAAGTATGAGGCATTGCTACTAGGACTGCAAGCAGCAAAGAATTTGAACATTGAATGCCTGACTGTGTTTGGAGACTCGGAACTGGTAGTGAGACAAATCAAAGACCAAAGTCAAACTAAGCACCCCCAACTGAGGTCTTACAGAAATGAGGTTTTTTGTTTGATTAACAACTTCTTCCTAGCTTTTAATGTCCAATTCCTACCTAGGGAAGGAAATTGAATGGTCGATTCCTTGGCTATAGCTGCCAGTGATTTCAAGGCACTGAAAAATCCACTCAAATATGAAATTGAAGTTAGGCACAAACCCTCACTGCGTGACAATGTGAAACGATGGCAGGTGTTTGCAAATGATGAATAGATCAAGTGTTTCATTGAATTCATTGGGGAATTCTCAAATTCGGTGATTGACCAAGAAGAAGAAGAAGTAATAGAGGAATAACTAGTCGCTTGGGAGGAAACTATTGTAGGGCACAAAGTTCTGCAACTAAAGGGAAATGCCATTCCCCATGGTCTAGTTCCTTTGGAGAGGATATTCAAATCCAATGATGTGGCGTCAAAACCTGTTGAATAGGTGGAGGATTTCAACATCGGCTCAGATAATGAGACCCAGATGATCAAGTTGTCAAAAGGGATCCCACATCCATATAAATAAGGGTACTTAAATCTCTTAAAAACCTATAAAGATGTTTTTCTTGGTCATATGAAGATTTAAAGACTTTTGATACTAATGTTATTCAACATAAGGTTCCATTAAAGAATCGAATGAAACCTTGTAAGTAGAAACTCAGACAAATCAATCCCCTTGTAATCCCATCCATCAAGAAGGAAGTGAGAAAATTGCTTTAGGCAAAGATCATTGTACCATTGAGGTACTTAGAGTGGGTGGCAAACCTGGTTCTGGTCAGGAAGAAGAATGGATAAATAAGACTGTGTGTGGATTTCAGCAACCTCATCAAAGCTTCATTGAAATACAACTACCCCTTGTCGAAAATGGATTATATATTACAGAAGGTAGTTGGATCAACTCAGATGTCCATGATGGATGGCTTTTCAGGGTATAATCAGGTAGCAGTCCATCCTGACAATCAGAAGAAAACTACATTCACTACACTTTGGGGGACCTTTATGTATGCAAGAATGCCATTCGTCCTTATAAATGTAAGAGAAACCCTCCAGAGGGAAACGGATATAGCTTTCGTGGGAGAACAGGATAAATTTGTACTGGTCTACTTGGATGATATCGTAGTTTTCTCTAAGATTGACGAAGAACACATTGAACATCTGAAACTCACTTTTGAGAAATGCAGGAAGTAAGGGATGTCTTTAAATCTAAAGAAATCCCAGTTTGCTCTGAGAGAAGGGAAGTTGTTGGGACATATAGTAGAACAGGAAGGGGTGAAGATAGATCCTAAGTGCGTAGAAGCCATCAATCACATTTCCCTACCAAGAAATAAAAAGGAGGTCCAAGTGTTCTTGGGAAGGATTAACTTCTTTAGAAGATTTGTACCTATTTATGCAGAGATAGTGAAAGGCATCACTAAGATGTTGAATAAGGGGAACGAAGTAAAATGGAGCCCAAATTCTCGGGAATCCTTTTCTAGAATCAAGAGAGATTTTGCAAAAGCTCCTTTGCTAGTCAGTCCAGATTATTCAAATCCATATTACATATTTTCTTTTACCTCCCCTCATACTATAGTCATTGTGTTATTACAAAAGAATAAGGAAGGTCACCAGCAGCCTATAACATTCTTCAGCCAGGTGTTGTGGGAGGTTGAACTGAAATATTAAATATTGGAAAAACAAGCTTATGCCCTGGTCAAATCTTTGAAGGCCTTCAGAGTTTATGTTTTACACTCTAACATTGTGGAAAGGGGACAGTGATGGAAAAAGAGGTAAAGGAATTGAAAAAATCCAAGATTATGACATTGATATCAAGCCCACTAAACTCATCAAAGGACAAGGATTGGCCAAAATCTTATTAGAGTCCAATTTCTAGTCCTTAGGGATTAACCTGTTGACAGAAGAAGATGAAGAGGGGACACAACAACTGTTGATCAATACAACAGTCCAAAAGATTCATATCAAATATGAAACCTCTGCCTGGTATAAGGATGTCATCCACTATATGTTATTCTTAAGGTGCTCAGTGAACATGGATAAATCCAAATACAGAGCATTAAGGTTACAATCCTAGAAGTTTGTTATATCCAATGGGAAACCATACTTGAAAGACCCAATGGGAGTTCTTCTTTTGTGTTTGGTAGAAACAGAGACTCAAAGGGTGATTGATGATTTCCATGGTGGCGTTTGTGGGGGGCACTATAACTGGAAGACAACCGTGCATAAGATATTGAAAGTAGGATTATATTGGCCTAAACTATTTGGAGAAGTTCACTCTTATGTTCGGTCCTGCCAGCAGTGTCAATTGTTCGTTGAGAAGTAGAAGTTAGCTCCACTCCCCTTAATCCCTATTTGTATAGAACATCCTTTCAAGCATTGGGGACTAGAATTTATTGAAGAGATACACCCCCCTTCCAGCGACCAATAGAAGTGGATACTCACAGCCACAAACTATTTCACAAAATGGGTGGAAGCAATCCCAACCCAAAATGCAATAGACACAGTGGTCATAAATTTTTTGGAGGAGAATATCTTGCCCAAGTTTGGGTGTCCTGTGAAAATTGTGACTAATAACACTCAGGCCTTTAAGTCTGCAAAATTTACCAACTTCTGTCAGAAGTTCAATATTACAATTGGCCACTTTATTATCTACTATCCTCGGGGAATGGACTAGCTGAGTCTTCCAACAAAACAATAGTGTGGATTCTAAAGAAAATAATTGCAGAGAGTTAGAAAAATTGGGAATCCTGACTAAAACTCACCCTATGGGCTAACAGTGTCACTCCAAAAATATCCACAAGAAAATCTCATTTTGAATTGGTCTATGGGAAAGCAGTCATATTCCTTATACAACTCGTTATGCTAGTTTCCAAGATGCTACAAGATGTGAAAGAATAACCAAACTCCCTGACTCGGAGGATTAATTAACTAGTGAAGCTCCAAGAGAACAGAGAGCAAATAAACCACAGGTTAATCAGCTACCAGCAGAAGATGAAATATGTGTTCGATAAGAAGGCTAAAGACAGACCTCTCCAGCCAGGAGATCTAGTTTTGAGGTGGGATGTGAGAAGAGAAGATAAAGGGAGACATGCTAAATTTGATCCCTTATGGTTTGGACCCTTCAAGATTCTTGAGTCAAAGGACAACAATAATTTTCTACTAGAAAATTTGGAGGGTGAAATTCTTGAGCTACCTATAAATGGGAAATTCCTCAAGCTTTACTTCCAGCACTAAGAGGTTCATTTCTCACCCGTTGTACATACCTATGAGCCATTGTAAGATATCATTAATACTTTTAGTTCTTTATGTTTTTGTTTTGTTTTTATATACTTGAATAAAATGACTCCATGCCCAATGGATAGAAGGCTACTAGTCTGCAAGTTCTAAGCACCTTGCTAACAAGGCAATGTTCCCAGTTGGAGCCAATGTTGTCGCCTACTGCAAAATATGTTTTCAGTTGTCAAAAGAGTGAAAAAGAGAATAGAAGTTTGCAATCATCTCCCAAGCCTCAAAGGGACCCAAAATTGAAATCGGACCCTCTCCATTGGAAAGTGATCTGACCAAGATTTACAACGATATGTGGAAACCAAAAATGGGCTCCTTGATCAAAAGTTATGTTCTTCTGAAGTTCAAAGATTAAAGCCTCAAGGAAAGAAGGAATGTCAGAAGTCAGATATCGGAGATCACATATCAAAGGTCTCGCGACGTGGCATATCAGCACATCAAATATCAGAGCTTTAGTATATCGGAGGTCCAACAGCCTAGAATATCGACGATCGCAATCGGAGGACCCAACAGTTAGGCATATCGGCGATCCCATATCAGAATTACAAGCACATCGGTGTATCGCATGTCTAATGTACAATATCGGGACATCACAACATCAAGAAGATTGGCACATCGGCGATTGGAGGATCACAAATCTTGAATGAATGAACCTTGAAAAAGTGTTGATAGTGTAAAATCACCAGGGGACCCAAAAATAAATTTACAAAGGATTTCCCTACAAAACCAAGGGTGAACGGGCCATTTTCTCTCTCCTCCAACGGGACTTGTGGCAGCTTTTGATTGGTACCAATAAGCATGATGTGGTGGTACAAAGTGCCACGTGGCAGTCTGTTTTGGAATTTTGAGGGGGCCTATGGGGGCATATCCGAGTGACACGTGTCACCATGGCACTTACTTAGTGGTGATAAGGGGGATCTGATACAGGGTTGGCGCATAGTCGTGAGAAGGGTCAAAGAACCAAAGGCACGGGGATGGGGCTAAATGCAAAGGGCTATTTCAATTGAAGATAAGAGCATGTCATAACTCCCAAGTAAAACCTCGATTGGAAATCGCTGATAAGGGGGCTCTGATATTCAAGGAGCACAGGGTCACTAGAGGAAATTAAAGGAAAGGGTTGTTATGCAGTTTACAAAGGAAAAAAGCCCCCAGGCATGAACAAAAGGGCCCTATCACTATAAGGCTAAGCACATGGTCATAGCCCCTGATCATATGAAGAGAAAAACAAAAAGGGGCTAAAACGAAGGGGGCCAAAGGATCCCAGAACTTGCCTGTTTTGCAATGTTTTTAAGTATAAAGTGCCAATAATGACCATCTTTGATGTAGCATTATGGTAGTGTAATTGGGTGTATCCGGACCCAAGAGTGTTATAAAATAATTTTAGAGGGATGGATGAGTCAGTAGCTTTGATTCCTGAGCAGCACATAGGCCTTCCCATTGATCGCTCCTAACTACAGGAATTGGGAAATTCATTCAGTTCAAGAGGAAAGCGACAAGGAGATCAGTCGAGTAATAGAAAGAGGCACCTTGTGGCAGATATGTGGCTTGATCAGAGCCCATCATAGGAAGTGGCGTGGAGATATTTTGGCTATAGTCATCATTCATTTTTTCCCCATGTTTTGTATTCGGTTGTTTTTTTATTCTGTTATGAATGTATTTTAAGGAATCATTATGTCGCAAGGATTTGAGTGACAGAGAATTCGTACACCGAAACAACTAGTCTATCAAACAGCTAGAGCTCAGGCCAAGATATTTTGTAACAATTTTACAAAGCTCTCCCTCTCCTTATAAAAGGGAGGAAGAAACACTTAAGAGAAGTTCCCGAATTCTGCAAGCAAGAGGCTCAAATTCAGTGGTTCCACATTGGTTTTATTTGTGTATTCATGAGAGATTTGAGCGATAAGTGTTGAATGTATATGGACTGGTGATTTGGAACGATCTTTGAGGATTAATGAAACTATTATGTTGATTCCTATTAGAGTAATAAGCAGTATGTTTTCCTCTTTGTATTTCACTTCATGTATGTTTTTATTCTCCTAAAATTGTGTAAATAAGCTGCAGGTTTCACTCTCTCATGGTTATATTATGTTGTTGAGAAGTAATATTCCCTATGTTTAATTAAAGATTTACAAGATTTATTTGATATCTTACAGTACCTTTATGATCACAGATTTACTTATGTTGATTAGTGACAAGTGTGTCCATGAGATATAGGGTATGAGATCCTAATTTGCACTACACAATTTATGCCAATTCACCTTCGCTTTCTTTCATACTTTTGTTGGAGCTTGATGCTCAGGATTCTTCCTTGTACCTATCCCTCTGCATTGAATTCCCTTCTTTTTATTCTCCTCTTCATGTTATTACAATGCCAATATTAAAGGCTACTGGTTGTTGTGTGTTGGCCACCAGAATCGGTCATTTCTCTTTGAGATCAACTAGATCCCTGCCCTATGTATTCAGATCCATGTATTTGCTTGAGTATACCTTAATGAAATACTATTTAACCAAGCCCCCTTTATTATCTTTTTCAAACCAAGTGAAAATTGGAGTGCAGCAAAAATATCTACTCATAATATTCAAAGCACTCCTCTCTTAAGATGTTCTAAGCATTGGTCGACAATCCACCCAAAGGCTATCTCTAGGAGACTTCTGTATTTTATGAATAACTTGTGCACCAGCTGATAGAAAAAGCTACAACATGTGGGATCCCAAAATGTATCCACACTCGTTCAAAGAAGAGTTTCGCAATGTATTCTACTATGATAATCTTCTTGCAAGACACCAATACAATAATCTTAGAAAATTTGTCCACGACCACAAATACACAGTCATTACCATGCTTGGTAGAAGGGAGGCCATACCTACAGTCCATGGAGATGGATTCCCAAGGTCGGCTAGGAGTAGGTAGAGGAGTGTATAAGCCTTACTGCTTGATGGTTGGCTTGGCAACGGCACGAGCAGTGCAGGATCTGATATATCTCCCAACATCCAGTTGAAGTTTTGGCCAATAAAAGTACTTTTGTAGTACAACCACAATTTTCTCCACACCAAATTGTCTTGCAACCCGACTTTAGTGTGCCTCCCAAATCAGCTTGGCACGCTCACTTGAAGGAACACAAAGGTAGCCCAGGTAGCATATTAATGTGTCCTGGAGGTGTAAATCAAGAACTTGCTTGCCATCTACTAGCATCTGGTATGTGGAGGAAAACTTTTGATAATTTTTGTATAGTTGCGGCCATCTAGAGGTATCGTGGCCACAAGAGTTGAGCACAGTATTCAGTGCTGCAACTGGGGACCAGTTGAGGCAATCTCCAACATGATTGGTGATACCATTTTTTTATTTAATGTTCAAGTGGAATTGTTGCAAATATGTAGACCACTTCTGATGGAAATCGTTCTGTAACTTACCTTGTGTCTGTATAAACTGAAAATGTCGGTGATCAGTGTGGATGATTATCTCCTTTTCCATAATGTAATGCTTCCATTATATGCAATCCTGCATGATGGAACACGTCTCTTTATCATAGGTGGGGTACTTCCGAATTGTATCTGGAAGTGTCTCACTATGATAGGCCACTAGATGCCCGTGTTGGGTGAGGACTGTACCAATAGCATAGTCGGAGGTGTCTGTCTCAATTTAAAATGGCTGCTACAGGTATGGAAATGTGAGTATTGGTGTAGAGCAGAGGTGGTGCTTCAACTCAACGAACACCTTCTGTTGGGACTCAGACCAGGAAAACTTTGCTTTTGCTCTGCCCTTAGTAATCTGACTCAAAGGCCAAGTGATATGGGAGAATCCCAACACAAAATTCTGATAAAAATTTGCAAGGCCCAAAAAGTTATGAAACTCTGTTAGAGTGGTCGGGGTTGGCCAATCCCAAATGACTTGGATCTTAGTAGGATCCACGTGCATGCCACGCTCATCTATGATGTAACCCAAATATTGGACCTGGCTCATGCAAAAGGTGCATTTCTCCAAGTTGGCACACAATTTCTGTTGTCGAAGGGTTTGAAGGACCTGTTGAATGTGTTGCAAGTGTTCTTTCGAACTCCTGTTGAAGATGAGGATGTAATCTAGATAAAAAACCATGAATGAGTTGGTGAAGGGCCACAAGATGTCATCCATTAGCCTCATAAAAGTAGCAAGTGCATTTGTCAACCTGAAGGGCATAACCAACCATTCAAAAATGCCTTCCTTGGATTTGAAGGCGATCTTCCATGCATCTATGGGCTATATTGGAACCTGGTGATAGCCAGACTTAAGATTGATCTTGCTAAAATACTTTGCCCCCTTGAGTTGGTCCGGAAGGTCATCAATCTATGGGATTGGATACATTTTCTTGACAATGATTTTTTTAGCACCCGATAATCAATGCAGAGCCTCCATGTCCCATATTTATTCTGTACAAGTACAATCGAGATCCCACAAGGTGAGAAACTTGGTTGGATGTGCCCTTTTTGCAGCAACTCCTAGATTTTCCACTTGATCTCTTCATTTTCCATAATGGAGCAACAATATATCGACCTGTTAGGTAGAGGTGCTCTGGGAGTCAGATCGATGGAATGCTTGACCTGACAGTGCAAGGGTACCCCTTTGGGTGAGGAGAATATTTCCCTGTATTTTCCACGGTCGTATCCACATGCTTCTACTGCGTGGAGGAACCCTTCTCGAGAACCATGGATGTGGCTAGGATCTTCCCCTTACTTTGAGAGTGAATCAGAAATAAACAAATTTCCCGATATGGGAGATGGTCTTACTGCACTTCGTAGCAGATATCAAAGAGATGGCGGTAGGCGAGGCTACCTCCAGTATCCTGTATAAATTATTACCCAAATAAATAATAATAGTACGAAGCCTCGACTCATATACAGCTTGACACTTCCACAAGTATGGTTGGCCTAATAATACATCACAAACTTTAAGAGGAGCAACATCGCATAATACCTTATTCGTGAAGGGCTTGATGTTGTATGGAAGTCGACACTGCTGGATGACACGAAGATCTCGTCCTTCGTGAAGCAGCCCGATGGTGTACGGTTGCTGGTGTGGTGTGGTCCATAGGCCCAACCACTTCATGACCTCTACTGAAATGAGGTTATTTTGGCTCCCGTTGTCAACAATGAATTGCAGTGGTGAACCCTTCACCCACATCTGTGAGTGGAAGAGACGCTCCCCCTCCTCTGGATCTTCGGCCTCAATCTTCTGGATCTTGGTGGTGACAACAGTTTCGTTGGGCTCCGCATCAATAATATTATTCACTTTTTCATTCCCCTTGTCAAGTTCTGACTGAAAGTTGGAACATGCATCTAATTATGAAGCCTTTAGCTCGGCCAGCAGTGACTACCTGGCTTGACACTCACTTGTTTTGTGAGTGGGGTTCTTATGGAACTCACACCACTTCTTTGTGTATTTCTTCATCTTCGTGGTGTTGTTCTTTACTTGCATCTTCAATGGGTCACATCATATTGGATTTTTCCTTTGTTTTGTGGTTTGGGGGTTCCTTTCCCTTGCTTCAGATTCACAGATCCAAAGTCTCGCTTCTTCTATTTAAACTTTTTCTCGATCTTAACAGTGTATCGATAGGCAGTACTAAGAGAGGAGATGTCTTGGAACTCTATCTTGTCTTGGATGTATTTGTGTAGACAACCGCGGTACCTGAGTACTAGATTTCACTCAAAACCTTTGATATGCAACTTCGTGCGAAGGGTATGAAAAATATTTGTGAACTTCAGCATGTCCTAGTCCCTTCTCTGTTGTAGTGTGGTCCACTTTATGTACTCATCTTCATAGCTCCCAACAGGGTAATACTACTCCTTGATGGCATCTCAAAAAGAGTTCCAAGTGGGTGCGGTTGAAAACAGTGAGGGTTCCCTCTCGTCCTTATGCTCACAGTAGGTTTCCCACCAGTCCTTGACATGGGGGGTGGCTTTGAGGAGTGCAAAAGTAATATTTTCCCTACTGGAAAAATCATGAACTGAAAAATACCCTTCCAATAGATTTAACCATCTATATACGACTTCTGCATCTATCTGGCCTTCAAATATGGGAATATCAAAGTTGACTTGTACCTTGAAGGCAGTGGTGCCTCTAGAGTGGCTGATGGATGAAGATGCATCGCCTGTGGGCATCCGCCGAAGGATCTAGGAAAAGTTGTCCATCATCGGGTTCCTTTGTCACTCAAGGACTTCTTCGAGCAATATTTTGACAAGTTCTCCTACTCCCTCGTCTTTCTTTTCTTCTACCATGGGAGGTCGTCAAGGTTTGTGAGGTTGGTCTTGCAAAAGTTCAACCTGTTCAAGCCCTAAATCCTTATATCCTGACCTTGTTGGGGACATGCAAAGAAAATAGAGAAAGAGTAGACCGCTATGATACCACTGATTTGAACTTATGCAAGAACGCAACAGAATATAGATGTAAACATAAACACAGAGATACAGTAGGAATAAAACATCATTTCATTAATATCAAATAACTGAAATATGCTTACATGCAAAACGGAAATAAATTAGCTTGGGCAATGGTAGCTTATCTCGGAGAAGAGATGTCGCAGCTACATGCCTCTAAACTATGTTACAATGAGGCTTGAAGGCCTATTTATTATTGAGAAACAATGGAAAACCATAAACGTCCAAAAACCTAACCCTAGGAGATGAAGTGTCAAAACTCTGGCCCTTGTTTAGGTAAATTGGTACATCAACTTCCCAGAGTTGTATCTCTGACATACGATCTTCATTTGACGTGCACAATACCTCATTATAAAGATATATCTGAGGAATACAACTTTGGATGAAAACATTAAACAAAAGCTCATGTTTTTCCATTTTTCCCAAAAAAACATCATTTAGCCTCAAAATGGCTCCGGAAGTTCAAGACCCGAAAAAATGCCAAAAATAGTAAATTGTGCTACAATTAAGGAAAATGAAAAACTAAAAAAGACAGTGCTAGGGGTCCAAGTGGAATAGGCGGGTGGCCACCAATATCCACCTGGATCAGAGCGACATTGATATTTTTCTTTGTTGTTGCTCCCTATAGAACATTAAACATATATGATTTAATATATTGTTTAAAACATGTTATCTAATATTCTTGAGTATAATTTTTTTTTTTTAACATCATCGGTTGCTATATTATATTTCAAAAGAGGTGTAGAAGGCTATTCCCCTGAGATACATAGTGAGATGCCAAGAGGTACATGGAGAGTAGGAGTTACACTTACAAAATCCTCCTTGCTCCTGCCTTCTAGGATTTGAGGTGAAAGTTAAACAAAAATAAATCCTTACAAACTGAAACAATAGGAAACAACATTTACAGAACATCTTCAATCTATATTTATATGATTGATTTGCCTCACTGTCGACTGTTCAGGCTTGTCCTCTTCTTCGCCACGCTTGATACTTGAAGATCTTGAGGGCAGGGCACTTTTCTTTTCCATCATGTATTTCAGTATCTCTATGGACTCCTCAGCATGAGCACATCTGTTGGAGAGTTGTCTAAACTGCTCATGTAATGATGAAATCATGTGCAGGAACAGATTTATATCGGCCTCATATTTTTCGTTTATAAGCCTGCTTTGATTTTCAATCTTTGCCTCCATGATCATCTGCTGACTATCCATCTTGCTGTCCAAAATCCTTTGCTAGGCTCTTAAATGTTCGTGCTCTGCTTGGAGGTTAGCGCAGTGAAGGCAACCTTCACTTCTCACCATAGGTTGTTGTGATTGAGAGCAAAGGGCGGGCTTGAAGCGCTGCTTTTGAGAGAACGGGCAGGGGTTGCTGCTAAAAATCAAGTTCACAATAGATTCCAGAGACTTTAAAGAGCAGTGGTAGACTTGGTCGAGAAGAGCAGACCAAAGAGAGGGCTTGTAATGCTACTCTTGATTGCACGCATAGACAATGTTGCTAGGCGATAGGTTTGCTATCTGATCCAGATCCAGACAGAGGCAAGTAGCCTGAGACAAAAGAAGAAGGGACTGCAGAGAGCTCAAAGGCAAGCAAGCGGCGTGAAGGTAGAAATACGAAACAGGGAGCTGAAAGGATGCGGAGATAGATGAGAATAGAGCAGTGGTAGACTTGGTGGAGAAAAGCAGGCCAAAGAAAGGGCTTGTAATACTGCTCTTGATTGTACGCACATAAAATGTTGCTGGTCGACAGGGTTGCTATCTGATCCCGATCCAGATAGAGGCAAGTAGCCTGAGACTAAGGAAGGAGGGGCCACAGAGAGTTCAAAGGCAAGCAAGCAGTGCGTGAAGGCAAAAATACAAAACAGGGAGCTGAAAGGATGCGGAGATAGATGAGAATAGAGGCATATATAACAGGCAAGAGGGAGATTGCAGAGCGCGAGGGGAGAACCGAAAGGGGAAAAGGAGGATCGGAGGAGTGATTCAAAGGAGCAGGGGAGGGATGGCCGGGGGGTAGAAGGACGGCTGGCCTACTAACGAGAGGTGAGGAGATAATGATTTCAATAAGTTTCCAGATCCCTATGCGGATCTTAGTCACAGGGGGAATAAGGCCGATCTTTGACGAATCCATCATATCAAGAGTGCTAAGGAACTGATCAATGACAGGAGGATTCATCATCAAGGTAAATACTGAAATGATTCCACGTTGTTGCAGACAAGGCAACCCAATGGCCTGGCACAAGCTTTGTTGGCTTGACTGTCAACGATTTTATTGAGAGAACGCAAAATATGATAATAGCGCAAGTCTTTTATGAAGTGTCCTAAGATTTGACACCATCTGATAATCTATTGAAGAAGAGCATTAGGAAGATCCCTGTTTTGAACCATTGCACTGACGATAATCGCTGAATCTCCCAATATCATGACTGTGTCTATACCAAGCTTCCTAAGTTGTATAAGGCCTTGGTACTGGGCCAAGGCTTCTGCTATGTTATTGGAAGTGTGGCCAAGACCCCATTCATAAGCCAAGATGTTATTCCCATTAGCATTAAATATAACTCCTCCCACCCCTGCTACCCCGGGATTCGACTTTGAGGCCTCGTCAAAGTAAAGATAATGCCTATTATTGTTTTTAATCCAGACTGCAAATTCTTCTTCTTTTAGCCTGATCTTCCAATTAGGGTAAACATTTTTGTTTATGTTACTAGTAGCGCTGCCCATCTGATTGTTGTTGTTTTTGTCTAACAGGTATCCAATAAAGCTTTGTTCTTCTGTGCTGAGCTCACTCACATTTATACTTCTATGATTCTTAACTGAGATGGTTTCGAGGGCAAGACTCCTTGCCTTAGTGCAAAGACTTCTAACAGTAGAATCCTTATCCTTAAAAGCCTTTCGATTTCATGCCAGCCAAATGTTCCATAGCATATTGTAGGGGAGAATATCCCAGACTCTCTTCACTATATTATTTTTCATGTGCTGCCAGGGGTAGTTTTTTTTCCATTTATTAAGTATTTTTCCTATGGTGTTTTGGGTGTTCCATGGGATTCGATTGTTATGAGATAAGTTCCTCCAGCAATCGATGGAAAAAGGGCATTCAATAAAGACATGATGCATTGACTCTTCAGCAGCTAAGTAGTTAGGAGAGCGAGAGGGACCATTGATTCCCCTCTTTTGCAAATTTTTGACTGTGAGGATTTTCCCTTTGAGAAGGGTCCAAAGAAAAAATTTGATTTTTGGAATTGCCTCAGATTTCCAAACCATCTTCCAGTGATTCCAACTTGGCATGGGGTAGCTGATGTTGCAAATGTATTGGTGAACTGCTTGGATGGTGTAAAAGGATCCAGATGGGTCCCAACGAAACCCATCAGTATCGTTCTTTTTAACAGGAGCTATACTGTGCAAATGGGAATGGAGGACAAAAAGACTTGCATTAAGGCCAGTGGGTATGGCTGGAAAGGACCAACCAGACCAAAGAAGAGACTGAGGATCCCATTGGGAGATCTGGTCCAGGAAATGTATCCCTGTTCTTTCAAAAAAGGAAAGGATAGAGTTGACTCCCCCATGCCTGTTGATTGGCTGCTGATTCATGATTCTTTCAGCTCCAATGTTGATGCTTACACCTCCCTTGGCGATTTTTGAAGTATTTTGAGCGATTAAGGGAATTTCTCTCTTGCATAATCACCAAATTTTGGAGGAGTGTCTATTGGGAATATCTCAATCAAGAAGCTGTTGTCTAGGAAAATTTAGATATATTTAATTTCCAGAACCTTTTTCCACCAGGCTGGGAGTCCAGTAATGAGTCTCCAAACAATTTTGCCTCCAAAGGCTAAAATGAGAAATTTAGGAGATCTAATTCGAACACCTTCTCGATCTTGGGACTGGATAACCTACTTCCAATTAATCAAGTTGAATTTATTTTTATCATTTTCCCCCCTTGCATAGGAATTGATGGAGGATGATTTCCATTTTGTAGTGGAAGGAGGTCGAAGCTTGAAGAAGAGAAAAATGACATAGGGGGAGAGAAGAGATACTTGACTTAAGAAGAATGAGGTGACTGGATGGGTTGAGCCACATGGAGCCTCATTGCTGCGCCTTTCTTTTCATTTTGTCAACTATAGTGTCCTAGACTTCTGCCCTCAAAGGTCCAGCACTTACAGGCATGCCCAAGTAAGAGAAGTGGGTCCAGTCATACTTGCATGTGACTCCAAAAATGTTGGAAATATTGTGTAGCACCTGTACTGTTGTGTTCCAGCCATATATACAGCTTTTTAGCTGATTTACCACTCCACCAGAGTAACTCATGTATTTGTCAAGGAGAGACTTGAAGCGCTTGGCTATTGTAGTGGAGGCCCCTCCAATCAGTAGGATGCCATCGGCAAATTGTGAATGGTTTATGTTCTTGACCCCGTACCCAAATTTTACTCCTGTGATTAAGCCAACCCTCTGATTGAAATCCAACGCCCTGCTAAAGGATTCACCCATTAAAATAAAGAGATAAGGTGAAAGAGGGAAACCTTGTCGGAGGCCTCTGGAGGATTGGAAAGCTTCTCCTGGTCTGCCATTTACTAAAGGGGAGATCCATGGACCTAAAATGCAGGTTCGAATGAGGTTGAGAAAGCGGTCATCAAATCCCATCTTCTTCAAAGTAGCCAAGAGGAAGGAGTGAGATCAAGCTTGAGTATAAATCCTTTCTCATTTTTGGTTTGACTCGAGTGGATGGCTTCTTGCACAAGTAAAATGGAGTCAGTTATTTGTCTGTTGGCCAAGAATCCCCCTTGATTTTCCAAAATGAGAGAAGGAAGCAAAAGCTTTAGGCGGGTAGCAAAGATTTTTGTCAAGAATTTATAGGAGGAGTTACAAAGTGATATGGGCCTGAAACGAGCAAAGGAAGATGGCATGTTTTCTTTGGGGATGAGTGCTAGATGAGTGGCATTAGTGTATCCTCCTATTTTGCCCTTTCGTTGGATCCAATTGAGCATTTTTGTCAAGTCCCTTTTTATAATTCCCCAGAATGCTCGATAAAAGCAAATGGGAAAGCCATTCGGTCCTGGGGCTTTATCAGGTTGAAGAGTCCAAATCGATCTCCTGATTTCCTCCTCATCAATCTCCTTGTTTAAGCTATCGTTCATTTCCCTACTTATCCATGTTGGAAGGTGCTGCAATAGATCTATGTAATCCTCTTCTTCCTTTGTTTTAGTTATCAAGTCCCGATAGTGATCTGTAGTAGCTCTTCGAATGGCCTCCTGAGTGCTTTGTCTATCACCTTCAACATCAAGGATGGAGCTCACATTATTCCTTATCTTTTTGGTTGTCATTTGTTTATGAAAAAAATATGAGTTCTTGTCTCCCCCTTGCAACCATAGTTTCCTCGATTTGAGCCTGCATTTTGATTCCTCTTCTCTGTTAACTCGGTATAGCTGTGAGTAGAGATCATTTTCCTACTGTTTGTTTTCTTGGGAAAGGCCATTTTTCTCTTTGCTCTTTGTATACTCTTCAGATTATTCTTGATTTCTTTTTTCACCTTCTCTGGTTCTTGGTACCTGGTTTTAGCCCATTCTTTTATGGCTTGTTTTATTTTCCGAAGTTTTGTTTCCCAAATGAAACTAGGAGATCCCTCCACATGCTTGATCCAAGAACTGTAAACAATTCCTACGACTGCTGGTATATCATTCCATAGGGAACTATATCTGAATGGGATGGGCCCAAGGGGCCTGTGATTTTCCAGCGTTAGAGTTATTGGGACATGGTCGGAGGCAGAGCACGTTAGAATGCTGGCATATCCAATGGAGAAAGCAGAGAGAAGCGAAAAATTAATGAGAATTCTGTCCAACTGCTCCATGATGTTACCTGCACCCATCCTGCGGTTATTCCATGTGTATCTACAGTTTTTTGGAGGGACGTCCATAAGATCATGCTCCTACATGATATTTTCCAATTGTATTCTATATGGATCAGGTGTAAAATTGCCTCCCCTTTTCTCATTGGCGTGGAGGATTAAATTGAAGTCACCTCCCAAAACAATGTTAGTGTTTCCTTCTGCGTCCAGACTGTCTTTTAAATCATGCCAACAGCTCTCCTTATCTCTGCATTGATTCAGCACATAGATGTTGTAGATGATAATGGTTTGTTGATCTGCTTTATTTTCCAAATTTGTTTTGATCCAGTGTTGGTTTACTGTTTCTGAAATCCAATTCCATATACCTTTGTTCCAAATTGTTTCTACTCCTCCTGAGGCTCCTCTTGCCTCGCTAATGTTGCCTTTATATTGTCTCTTCTGCTCAATAATTTTACTCATTTCCTTGTGGCTTTGTTTTGTTTCTTGTAACAGAATGATTCCTGGCTTCTCAAAAAGGATAATATCCCTTAGGGCTGCTACCTTAGAGGGGTGCCCAAGTCCCCTGATGTTCCAAGATAGTATTTTCATCATTGTATATGCAGAGTACGGGGAGGTGCTTGCCCCCTTGGTCCTTATTGATTGCTTCTTTGTCATGCTGCCCTAGAATGTAAGTTTCTATGGGTGTCTGCGTTCCCATTGCTATTTCTTTTTGCGCGTTCTCATCCCGATGCTGCTAGGCAGATTTCTTGCCCGGGCCCGATTTCTTGAAGGATTCACTAGAGCCCCCGTGATCTTTGGAGGAGCTCCTGGTAATTCTGTTGAGGGGAGGATCAAGAAGAGGCTGAGAGGAGATAACAAGAGGCAATGAGGATTTGATAGTGTCCCGGTGTTGGCTTTCAGGGAGAGGGGACTCCTGGGGATTATGGGGGGAGAGAACTGAGAAGAGGTTAGATGAGGGGAGGGTCTGAGGATGGGAGAGGGGAGGTGGCTTAGAGGGAGCAGGGGAGGAAGGGGTGGGATGAGCTGCAGAAGAGGCTAAAGGGCCTGCATCAAGGGGAGCTTTAACTGAAGAGACTGTTTTCTTTTTTTTTTAACCATTTCCCATTGTTCTTCTTGTGGTCCATTTTCTACATCAATAAGTTTAGTGCATCTATTGGAAAAATGGCCATACTCATGACATACCTTACACTTAAAGGGGATCTGCTCGTAATCCAGTTGTTGTATATGGCTCCAGTCGTCCACTTTGAGCTTGATGGCTTCCGGGAGGCCTTTGCCAAGGTCCACTTCAACACAAATCCGCGCACAGTCTTGCATATTGTCTTTTGGTTCACTGTGATCAATATATTTGCCGACTGCATTCCCGATGGCGCAAACCGATTCATCTCCCCAACAATGGAGAGGGAGGTGAGGGAGCCGAACCCAGACCAGTGCCGCACTGGGAACATCCAACTCTAGATTGAAGTCTAGGGTCCATTTGTTGAGGTATAGGCCCCTTGAGTCCATGAAATAGGGCCCGTTTCTGAAAATTAGATCCTTATCTTCTTTGGTTTCAAAGTGAAAGGTGAAGTACCCTTTCCCGCAGAATCTGATGGAGATTTTCCCTTGTATTTTGTCGGACCAGTTCCTTTCAACCCATCTTTGAACAGTTTTTGGAGAAGGCCAGAGGCCTGTGAATTGACCTATAAGTCCTCTTTCTGCCAGGGACAAAGCAGCCATGCGTGGAAGAACTAGAGGTAGGATGACTTCTTGAAGAATATCCATCTTTTTGATAAATTTTGAAACTGCTAGTCGGGGGCGCTATTGGGGCAATGATTTAATCAATGTCAAGAAGGCCTGCTGAGGATCGATCCCCTTTGGTGGAGCTTCCGGAGGGGCCATGGACTGAGGCCGAAGCTCAAACGCCTGCACAGTGATTGTCTAGGTCAGTCGCACAGTAGCTCAAGTGCGCGCGATTCCATTTCCTCGGATAATATTCTTGAGTATATTATTAATGAAAAATCAAAACAAAAAAAACTCAAATTGAATAGTATTTTTTCATTCACTTTATTCATCCTTCTGCAATTTTTCTATCAGGATTTTACGCTCTTCTGTACTTAGATTAGAAATAATCTTATTGACCTTCTTATTTTGTGGCTCTGCATGATGCACACTAACCAATACATATTAGTTAAGCTTACATATAGTTCAAACATATTAATTTTGTAAATAATTTACAAAGAATTTTCACTCTTCTTTTTTCAGTGTGTTATCATTGTGTCAATCAATATTTTTGCTACTTGACACCTTCTCAAACATTTTTTATCAATATACAACCTGTACCATTCAATATATAAGCCATTAAATATATTTATAAATAAATCAAATAATTTTCAAACAAAAAGAGTTCTGGTAACGGGTGCATTTATCTGAATAAACACATTAATGTGTTTATCCCATTAAACTCATTGGGCATTTAATTGTTCGGCACCATCGGGGAAAATTATTATTCTTAAATAATTTTACATTATGACAGTGCGATTTGTAACGCTAAACGCACGTAATGATTTAATGGTGCTATTTGGAAGAGGCCCGTTGGTGCGTTATATTACACTAGGAGCAACGATGAACATAAAAGATAGAACCAACAGTGTTATAATATATCGGTGTGTTGTATTACACATGGCGCACCGTGGAACATATATCTGTTTTTTTTAAACAGACAGGGCCGATAGGTTTTGGATCTAATTAAATAATTGGTTCCCCTATTTTACATGTCAAACACCTTATATATAGTAAGTACACAAACCCATTAAATATAAAATCCCTAAAATGAAAAAAACCTAATTGTGAAGTGGTAAAGGAAGTTAAACCCTAAGGTGAAATTTTGCAAGATGAAATAAGGGTTTAAGGTAAGTATTGAAATTTTTTTTTTTTTCTTAATTTTAATCAAATTTAAATAAGAACGTAAAAAAATTTACCAGTAAAATCAATAGTAATTTTTTATTATACAAGGTTTTTTATTTTTATTTTCTAAATTGTGAATAAATCTAACAAAAATTGTAAAAAAAATTAACAATAAAATTTAAATTTTTTGCTATCTAGGGTTTTGAGTGAATCACCATACCTTTCAAATTTTGATCTTTCTATGGTTCCAAAATATTTTGCTGCTCCATAATGCTCCCAGTATGTCTCTCTTGCAAATGATGTCTCTTTTAATTAAACCCTAACAGAAATTGTAAAAAAAATTATTAGTAAAATAAATAACAAAATTTAAAATTTTTACTATGCAAGGTTTTGAGTGAATCACCATACCTTTCAACTCTTGATCTTCTGAATAGTTATGCTACTCTAAAGTATTTTTTTGTTCCACAATGCTCCTGGTATGTCTATTTACTATTTATTAATTGAAGTTCAGTTTTGTCGTATCTCTGATTTTTGGTTTAAAATTGTATTTCATTCTATTCGTTCATAAATCTAGATCAATGGTATCAAAGTCAACTGCTCTTTCTTTCTTTTTTTGTCCATGTCCCCAACGAGGTTAGGGAATAAGGAGTTCAGAGTCAAATTGGTTGAATCCTTGCAAGACCTTCCTCGCAAACCCTAATGGCCTCCCATGGTGTAATAAAAAAGAAGAGGGAGCAGGAAATCCTTTCATATTGTTGCTTTATGAATCCCTCGAGCAACAAAGGAATGAAATGATGAATGAATTTTCCCAAATCCTTTGGGGGTTACCAATGGCATACATGTCTTCATCCAACAGTCACTTTGGAGGCACCACCCCCTTTAAGGTACAAGTTAACTTTGATATTCCTATATTCGAAGGCCAAATAGATGCAGATGTTACACATAAATGGTTAAATCTACTAGAAGGATATTTTTTGGTCCATAATTTTTCTGATAGAGTAAATATTACTTTTCCATTGCTTAAAGTCACCCCCACATCAAGGATTGGTGGGAAACTTATTGTGATAAAAAGTCCACGAAGGAGTCTGCACTATTTTCATTTGCACCCTCTTGGAACTCTTTTAAGGATATTTTTAAGGAACAGTGTTACCCTGATGGAAGCTATGAAGACAAATATATAGAATGAACCACACTATAGTAGGAACAGGACCAAGACATGCCAAATTTCATGAATATATTTCATAATTGGTGTACGAAGTTGGGTATCAAGGACTTTGAGTGACATCTGGTGCTTAAGTATTGTGGATGTCTGCACAAATACATCTAGACAGAAATTGATTCCCAAGACATCTCCTTGCTTGGCGCAGCAGACCAATATGCTACCCGGATTGAGCAAAAAATTAAACAGAAGAAGTGAGACTTTGGTTCTCTAAATCCAAAGCAGTGCAAGGGAAACCCCAAACCACAGAATAAAGTATATAACTAAGGTGGAACGTCCCAGGACATCCCATTAAAGACGCAAGTAAATAATAGCAATGGGAACATGAAGAAGGACATGGGAAAGTGGTGTGAATTTCAAAAGAGCCCCACTCATAAGACAAATGAGTGTTGCACGAAGCAGTCGTTGGTGGTCAAAAAGAAAGCCTCAGAGTCATATGTAGTTTTTGAATCTAAACCAAACCCAGAAGAGGCGAAATAGATCATTGATGTAGAACCCAGTGCCATCATTGTTACCACCAAGGTCGAGCTTAAGAAGCCCAAAGATCTAGAGGAAGGTGAGCATCTCTTCCACTCACAGATGTGGGTAAATGGGGCTATGTTATGTTTCATTGTTGATAGCAGGAGTTAAAAGAACCTCATCTCAGCTGAGGTCATTAAGTAGTTGGGCCTGCCAACAACACCACACCCGTAGCCATACACCATTAGGTACCTCCACCAAGGGTGAGATCTTTGCGTTAGCAACCAGTTTCGCCTACCCAGCAACATTAAGCCCTTCACGGATGAGGTATTGTGTGATGTTTCTCCCCTTGAAGTTTTTGATGTTTTTTGGACCAAATGTACTTGTGGAAACATCATGTTGTGTATGACTCCAGACCTTGTATTGTTATCATTACTTTGGGCATAAAATTGTATAGGATTTCAGACGTAACCCTGCCTACCATTATTTCTCTAAACCTTGCTAAGAAATGCAGTAATATCATCTCCCAGACTAGAAAATTTGGCTTCCTCTTCATTTACTCTCAAATTGAGGGGAAGATCATAGCCACATCCATGGCCTCCACATAGGGCTCCTTTGCACAACAAAAGCAAGTGGACAAGGTCGTGAAAGAGTATAGACATTTTCTGCTCACCCACATGGGTACCTCTACATTGTCAGTTCAAATACTCCATCGATATGACCCCTCATGAACCTCTACCCAATGGGCCAATCTACGCCACTCTCTTTTGGAAAACAAAGAAATCAAGTGGCAGATCCATGAGCTGCTACAAAAAGGGCACATCTGACCAAGTTCGTCACCCTGTCGGAGCCCAATCATACTCGTGCAAAAGAAGGATGGGACCTGGAGGCTCTTTATTGCTTATCGAGCCCTACAAGAAATCATAGTCAAGAATAGGTAATTGATTCCACAAATTGATGGCATTCTTGATTAGATCAAGGGGGGAAAATACTTCAGCAATATTGATTCAATTTCGGCTATCACCAATTTCCAATAGAACCCAAGAATATGTGGAAGACTACTTTCAAGTCCAAGGAGGGAATTTTTGAGTGGTTGGTCATGCCCTTCAGTTTAACAAATGCCCCTGCAACTTTTAGGGGGTTCATGGATGACATTTTGTGGCCTTCACCAACTCATTTTTAGTTTTATATCTCGATGATATCCTCATCTTCAGTAAAATTTAGGAAGAGCACTTGCAACATATTTTCGAAGTCCTAGACACTCTTCGATGGCACAAGATATGTGTGAACTTGGAAAAATGTTCCTTTTGCATAGACAAGGTCCAATGTCTAGGTTACATTATTGATGAGCAAGGTGTGCATGTGGATCCAACTAAGATCCAAGTCATTCGGGATTGGTCATCCATGATGAGTCTCAGAGAGCTTCGCAGCCTCTTAGGCCTTGCTAATTTGTACTACATATTCATGTTGGGATTCTCTCATATCACTTGGCACTTAAGTGAATTTACAAAGGGTGGAGTGAAAACATTTTTTTTTTTGGTCTGGATCAAAATAGAAGGCATTTGTTGAGTTGAAGCACAGCCTTTGAACTACACCAATCCTCACCTTGCCAGACCTACAACAACCATTTGGGATTGAGATGGATGCCTTCGGCTATGTTATTAGTGCAATCCTCACTCAACAAGGGCATCTAGTGGCCTATCACAGTGAGATACTCTCTGATACTATTTAGAGATACCCCACCTATGATAAGGAGATATACTCCATCGTACAAGCCTGTCAGTAGTGGAAACATTGCATTTCGAGGAAGGAGATGATCATCCACACATATCACTAACCTCTTCAATTTATGTAAAAAAATAGAAAGTTACATAATGATCACCATTAGAAAGGGTCTACATATCTGCAACAATTCCATTTGAACATTAAATACAAGAAGGGTAGCACCAATCATGTTGCAGATTACCACAGTCAACTCTTGGTTGTATCATTGCCTAATGTTCTCAACTCTTGTGGGCACAAGACTTCTCGATGGCCGTAGCTATACGAAAATGATCCAAAATTCACCACCACATACTAGACGTTGATGGAAGGTAAGCAAGTTCTAGTCTTCCACCTCTAGGATGCACTATTGTGCTACTTGAGAGACCTTTGTGTTCCTTCAAGCGAGCATTCCAAGCTAGTTTGGGAGGTGCATTACAGTCGCGTAGCAGGGTACTTTGGCATGGAGAAAATAGTGGAAGTACTGCATAAGTATTTTTATTGACCGAAACTCTAACAAGATGTTTGCAAATATATCATATCTTACACTGTCTATGCCATCACCAAGCCAACTATTAAGAAGCAAGGCCTATACACCCCCCTTCCCACTCCTAGTCAACCTTACGAATCCATCTCCATGGACTATATGTTTGGCCTTCCTTCTACCAAGCATGGTAATGATTGTGTGTTTGTGTTCATTGATAGATTTTCTAAGATATCTATATTAGTTTCCTGCAAGAAGAGTATCATAGTAGAGGCCACTACCAAGCTCTTCTTTTAATGGGTGTGGGTACATTTTAGGATCCCTGTAACACCCTCCTCCCACATTTACCCAAGCTAACCAGTCCATTAGGATAAACATGAGATGAAGATTTACAATGATATGATTCAACTTCTGATGTATAGTTAAGGAAGTGGAAACGACAAAACAAGACCAATCTGACCTTCCTTAGAAGCTACAAAACGTTCAAGATCCAACCAACCCCTGAGACAACTTGATGTTATGCTGAACTAGACCCCCAATTTTTCGCATGACAAGCCTTCCATGCAACTGAGACCCTCCAGTCGCTCCCACTGCAAGGCATCCATGCGATTGCAACCGTTTTCAAGAATTTATGTGCCAATAACCCCGAATTTTGAGCCACTTTTTCAGGGCTAGGACGCAAGCCTCCGACCAAAACTTCAAGAAATTTCCAAAAATGGTAAATAACAATGAAATCAGGCTACTAATGAAGACACTTGAACAGGGACGTTATCTAGCCCCTACCAACCGTGATAGGAATTATGTCAAACATATCATAAACAAGTAATTGACATGTCATAAATACACATATGAACATAGGGGCCTCATACTTATATGATAATTGTCAAGAAGGATTGATGCCTCCTCATAATAGTTGCAAGATCATCTATTAGGTCATGCATTCATTAACATTTCATCTACTAATAAAAACATCATGAGATCCATAACTCAAATATGTCATAAAACATGCTTATAACCAGCAAATAGCCAGATAAATATCAATGATGAAACCACCATTAAATCCACATAATGGCAAGCACATTTACTCATGAAATACCAAAGGAAAAGGAGCTTATATTAACATATGCAAATCCAGCCAAGTCGGGGACTTCCACCTAACCATAGATTGGGTTGAACCAGAACTCTTTTTCATCCAACCACCCTTGTGCCATATTCCAAGCATGAATGTGGGATCTCATGGAATAAACTAAGAACACCAAACCGGGGCTTCTAGAGGCAAAACCAACTCAATCCTCAACCAGTGATTCCACCTCATGGCCAGACATCACTAACCATCACCAGAGCAGTCTCCATCCAAGTTGTATAGGGCTCTAGAGCATTTGTTGCAACCAAGGCTTCCAAGACTAGTAACTCAACCCATAGTTTTTTTCAGGCTCCAAATCATTTGTCCAAACAGGGCTTCTAGGACTAGTAACTCAACCCACCAAGGGCTCCAGAGTGTTTGTCAAACCAAGGCTTCCAGGACTAGTAGCTCAACCCAAGTTGTTACAAGGCTTCCAAATCATTTGTCTAACCAAGGCTCCAGGAACTAATAACTCAACCCATGCCCATAAGGAAAATGAGCACCAATCAAAAAACAAAATGGAAAACCCCAATACCATGGCTATCCAGGAAATGCTAAGGCTAGGCAAAACCATTGCCAATCCAGGCAATCCTCCATGCCAATGATAGATCACAACCAAACAACTACATGCATGTCAAAACTAGAAAGGAAACCATACATGCAACTCGATACCTGCAAACGAATATAGTTGTAGTTGTTGATCCCGTTGTCCCCTTATGCTTTCCTGATTTTCCTTTGCCTTCTTGCTCCAAATCCCAAGTATGCCACAATACTCCAAGAGTGCTCCAAGAAAACTCTAAGTATACAAGAGTATGAGAGAGAGAATAGAGTAGAGAGCTCCAATATAAAACTGACAAAAGCTCTAAACTAATCCTTAGAAACCTTTTTATCATTGAGGCCTCTATTTTCTTTGTTTTCCTTATATTTCCTTCAATTTCCTCCTAACATGCAACTTGTGACCTTTTACCTTCCTTTTCTCCTATTTTCCATTATTTTCGTAAATAAATTTCAATAAATGCCACTTTTCCTTTTCCAATTTCCATAGCCATTAATTAATCACTAGTGATCCCCATCACTATGTTTTTTCCCAACATTCAGCTTGGAATAAGTGTCCTAGTACCTTGGTTATAATCTTCTTTTATTAACTTTATTATATGGATTTTTTACCAGGTTATTACAGAACTCCCCCCCCCTTCTTGGGGGAACACCTTCCTTAGTGTTTAATGCGACCTACAACCAGCAAGATCGATGTGAAACAAAACATGTTGGGAAAAATAGTGAGGGGGAGTGACTCAGCATTTTAAATTTTCACAACAATTTTCTTTTTCAAACTCTATATGCAATTTTACAGAAATCAAACAGTGTATGTTCACGACTATAATGAATGAAACTAACGAATAGATAATAAACTTGTAAAGCATCTAATTCATTGTCTGTTGAACTTAAATCAGAGTATGATGTATTTACTAAGCAGTAAAACAATGTAAACTTTGAAACGGGAACTATAGACTCAAAACGGGAACTCTAGCCAA
>APFE030258794.1:1452-17164 GCA_000404065.3 Pinus taeda
GTGCCTTGCTCATAAAGAAAAGCATCCTGCTCAAGATTCTACAAGAGGAAGAGGTGGACGAAGAGGAAGAGGAAGATATTTTAGAGGCAGGGGGGGCAGGCATTCTCAAGGAGAAAAGGAAGATTGGCACTGTATTCGCTGCAAAAGAAATGGATCACATGATGCATCCACATGCAAGCTACCATGGGACAAAATTGAGCAGAGAAGAAACCAACAGAAAGGTAAAACTGATGATATAGACAAAGGTAAAGCACCTGAATCCGCTCACTATGTTGAGGCACAATGTAACATTGGAGTAAATGAAGATTTGTTTAATGCTTCACTTGCTTCCTGGAAAAATGATTGGTTGCTTGATTCAAGAGCAACCTATCACATGACTCATAGAAAAGATTTTTTTGAAGATTTAACTGACAATGTTGATGGAGTAGTATACTTTGCAGATCAGTCAAAAATCAAGCCATCAGGGCTTGGCACAATCAGGCTTAAACTGCCTGGTCTCTCAGACTTTCTTCTTGATCATTTTTTATATCTCCCACAGCTCAAGAGAAACTTGCTGTCCTTGGTCCACATCCGCCAGCAAGGTCACTCCATTCATATGTTTGATGGCAAGCTTGAGGTGAGAAAATCATCTGATCACTCACTTGTCATGAGGGGAATAGAAGAAGAAAGACTTCTCAAACTGCAAGGAAAATCTGCTCATAAACAACATTTCTCATATATTTCTCATCATGAAGAAGGTACACTTCCATCAAGTTTATTATGGCATGCTAGATTTGGACATTTAAACTATGACAGTCTCCGTTTATTGAAGAAAAATGGTGTTGTTGGTTTGCCTACAATTCCTAGAAACTTAAGCAATGTGATGCTTGCATTCTAGGAAAGCATAGCAAACAGTCTTTTCATGACTCACATTCAAGAGCACATAGGAAGCTTGAACTTATCCATTCAGATTTATGTGGTCCAATGCCTGTTCCTTCTGCAAATGGAAATAAATATATCATGACATTTATTGATGACTACACCAGAATGTGTTGGGTTTATTTATTGAAGAACAAATCTGATGCTTTCCTAAAATTCAAGAATTTTCATAAATGGATTGAAAATGATGCACAATCTCATATTGGGTCTATTCGCACTGATAATGGAAAAGAATATACATCAAATGAATTTGAACAATATCTTCGCCAACATGGGATTAAACATCAAACAACTGTACTTTATAATCCCCAACAGAATGGTGTACTGAAAGAATAACAGAACAATTTTGAATATGGTACGATCCATGTTTTTTTTCAAAAATGTAAAGATAATGTTTTGGGCTGATGTTGTTCTATGTGTTGCATATATAAGAATAGATGTCCATCTAGTGCTATAAGAAACAAGACTCCTTATGAATTGTGGTATGGACATGTTCCTTCGGTCAAACATCTCAGGATTTTTGGTTCCACCTGTTATGCTTTGATACCAAAGGTACATAGAAACAAACTTGGTGCTAGAAGTCGTTAGTGTATTTTCTTGGGGTATTCAAATACCTCCAAAGCATACCGCCTCTATGATGAAGAAAATAAAAAGTTTGTTATATCTAGAGATGTAATTTTTCTTGAATCATCTAAATCTGACAATGTTGTTGAGCGGCACTTGATCGCTTGAAGATTCGCAAAAAATGAAATCATTTCAAAGAATTTGAGAAGATCAGATTCCACATCTTGAAGGGGGGAATTCCTATATCTAGATCAACATGTGATCGTCTTCTGAAGAAGAGTCCTCCCCGCGTCTGAAAAACTCCAACAACGGATGATGCTTTAAGTGATATAATTGATAGAATTGGGAGACTCAATCTTGATTCACTCCGAACTCAATCAACAGAGAAGCCTAGACCATCTCAGAAAGGTCCCCCAAAGTGGCTGACAAAGACACTTGAAAGCGTTCATCCTGATGAAATTGGAAAAAACAGGAACCAGAAATGCAAACCGACAAAATGGAGGTGATGTAGATGACTCTAATTCACCTGTTGATATGGATGTTTCTTATGATTGTGAATTGAACTTGTCTACAGATTTTGAACCAACTTCCTTTAAAGAAGTTTCTTCTCATGATGAATGGAAAGAAGCAATGCAAAAGGAGTATGATGCCCTCATAAATAATGGCACTTGGAAGCTGGTTGATCCTCCATTTCGAACCAAACCAATTGGCTGCAAGTGGGTCTACAAGAACAAGTACAAAGCTGATGGCTCACTTGATAAGCACAAAGCTAGGCTTGTGGCAAAAATTTTTGCATAGAAGGAAGGGGTCGATTATGAGGAAACTTTTTCCCCGACAGCAAAATGGGCCACCATCTGGAAACTCTTTGCACTAGCAGCTCAGAACGGTTGGAAAGTCCATCAATGGATGTAAAAACTGCCTTCTTGAATGGAGATCTAAAAGAAAATGTTTTTATGTCCCAGCCTGAAGGATTTGCTGTGAAAGGACATGAACATAAAGTATGCAAACTTGTGAAGCCCTTGTATGGCCTCAAACAAGCACCACGAGCCTGGTATGAAAAACTAACTGAGCATCTTCTGAAACTCAACTTCAATCATTTTGATCTTGATGATGCAACTTTATTTGTCAAGAAAGTTGGCAAAACAGTTGTATATCTTGTGGTATATGTAGATGATCTTTTAATGACAGGGAACAATGAAAGCTACATTGCATCCATAAAGAAGGAATTGGGGAAAAGTTTTGAAATGACTGATTTGGGCTATGTTCATTACTATCTTGGCATTGAAGTAACCCAACATCCAAATTCCATATTTCTTTCTCAAAGAAATACATTGGAGATTTGTTGAACAGGTTTGGCATGATAGAGTGCAATCCTCTTACTACTCCAATGGAACAAAACTTAAAGCTCACATCTATTGAAGGAAAGGAATTTGAGGATGTAACAAAGTATAGACAGCTTGTAGGAAGTCTCTCATCTATCTCACTACTACTAGACCAGACATTCATTTGTTGTTGGAATCCTCTCCAGGTTTATGCAAAAGCCTTGTGAGGGACATTGGTCTGCTGCAAAAAGAGTTCTAAGGTACTTGAAGGGAACTCAAGACCTTGGAATCAAGTATACACAGGCAGACGACTTCAGCTTGATTGGATACTCTGATTCAAACTTCGATGGAGACAAAGAAATTGGAGTATCTACTTCAGGATATGCTATGAGTCTTGGATCAGGAGCTGTCTCTTGGAGATCACGCAAACAATCAGTTCGAGTAGATTCCACAACAGAAGCAGAATACGTGGCAACAGCTGAAGAAACGAAAGAAATTGTGTGGCTGAGTAAAATTCTTGAAGATTTGCAGGTGAAACAAGTACAATCAACTCCACTCATGATTGACAACACCTCTGCAATAAAGTTGGCCAAGAAACCAAAGTTCCATGATCCTACAAAGCATATCAATAATAAATATCATTTGATCTGACATCATGTTGAGCCCAAAACAATCCATCTCCGCCATTGTTCCACAAATGAGCAAATTGCAGACATCTTCACCAAAGCGCTTGGAAGAGAAAAGCCTGAAAGATTCAGAACGATGCTTGGACTCACCAACATCCCTTCAGATTAAGGGGGGGAATGTTGACACCTAATCCTCAGTGATTGGGGAACTGAATGTGAACAGTCATCGAGAAGATGAACTGAACAATCACATTCATGTATATATTAGATAGCTGGTCAATTGAATAAACGCATTAGTTTTTCTGGAGTTACTCCTGGCCTCACAAAGCACAATCATATATTGGCTCTCTTTTTATTTATAATAGAAGATAATTCATTTAATTAATTTTGAAACTATCTTCACCAATATCACATTCAACATCAAATCACAATTCCATAGAATCCTTAACAAAATGGTTTGTTCCATCTTGTTTTTCAAAAATTTAAAGTTGATGTTCTGGGATAATGTAGTTTTATGTGCATTATATGTGAAAAATATGCCCTCCTTCTCCTACTATTAAGAACAAGGCTCATGAAGTATGACATGGTTGCACTCCTTTGGTGGGGCATCTTAGTGTCTTTGGGTTCACTTGTTATGCCTTAATTTGTAAGTAACAAACAAACATGCTTGATGCAAGGGATTTAAAGGTGCATATTATTGGGGTATTCAAAAGCATCTAAGGAATATAACCTTTACAGTGAGTTAAATAATAAAATATTCTTTGTAGAGATGTATTTTTTCTTGAATCTTCCAAGATTGATAAAAATGTTGAGTTATAAATCTATAAACTAATCAATTTTTAGGAAGACTAACGATAATGGTTATAGTTATCTGTGCTGAAAAAGCAGGCATAAGAATTTACCTATTACATGCTAAATAAGAATGAGAAAAAGAAATAATGTATATCTCAATTCACAACGATAGGGTCCTTAGTAGAGGGGATCCTAAATAAGTGGCTTAATGATTCTCTTCTCTCATAACACATGAGGAATTAGGATGGTCTTAAAGAAATTATTCTTTAAAAAATATTTATTCAAACACAAGCCAAATATATTGATGTTGCAATAGACTATGAACCTCCAATCAAACTTTTTTCTGTTAAAATTTTTCTCAAGTTCTTCACTAACTAGAAATACAATATTACTTGCCACCCACTATAAGCCAATGCATGCATGTGCATCCTACTACAAGGTGGCTCCCTACTACTAGGCTTTTAGGTATATTGTTACAGAGTTGTGTAACCATCAATGGTATACTCACACATGTAGATCATTTTGTGAGGCACGTTATTTTGCTAGAAGTATTAGCTCTCTTCTCATTCATTTTTTGTGCAAGCGAAGAGGCAATTTCTTTTTCCAATTTGTGAGCACTTAAATATTTTCCAAAGAATACACATTCAAGAACATATTTCAAACCACCAAAATTCTAGTTCTTGCCAAAAAAATTAAATAGCAGAACAAAAAAAGGAGTAATAGTTAAGTTAAATAGCAGAACAAAAAAAGTAGTAGTTAAATAAGTTTGGTTTACCCATATTCTATGGGTACCCAAGGTTAGGCCGAGGACTTCAGCTAAGAATGAAGAGGCTTCCAACTGAAGTCACAGGCTATGGATGTCTCCTCATTGGATTGTTTAGCAATGGGGATCAAAGCAAAAGCAGGAACATGGTTTTCTTCATAATCTTATCTTTAAATTCTCTTACTTTTGTGGCTGCAGATAATAGTTTGAGTGAAAAATAATAAAACCTGCTTAATCAGATAACAACATCATATTCCCTTTGAAACAGACCCTGAAATTCATGACATCATTCATTTATCATAAAATCCCTTGTACTCTTTCATTCAATAAAATTACAGAGTAAACAATTATAAACTTCTTTATTGTGAAGTTTTAAATATATATGGAAGTCTGAATGCACTTACAACTCTTGGTTGAGCCTCAATGCATGACATTCAAATTCACAGATACATTTTATGTTTTGAATAATTCAGTGACACCATTGTCTACTCAAATGACACCATTTTCATTATAGTGAAATGTTAACCTAACAAAAAAAATTATTTATAATACATAAAAGAAATTTGTAAAAAAATATCCATAGCATTTTTCCAATTCTAACCTGCACAATAAAATCCAATAGCCTCATGCTACTGCACTCAACATACTCAAATAATTAAAAATCTGTCACATTTTACGATCCATAGAACACACATTCAGGTCTTCAATCAAGCATATATTTAAATATTATGCATTAAACAAAATGCGGTGCAATTCCAAATCTAGAACGTATAATAAAACCCATAAGCTCATGTTGCATAGGTTACATATACTGAAATATACTGAAGATATAGAGCAATGAACTAACATTTCGGCGCTGCAGCGGTTTTCAAGCAATAATACAATAGATTTTTACAATATAAAACCAACCCATTTCAGCTATTGATGATGGTAATGTCAAACGGTCTACTAGTAATGCAACATGGAAAATACTACTTAATCTTGTTTGACGGGGTCAAGAAACAGAGTAATGGGAAAAGCTTCAAAGTAGACGGCCACCTAAAAAAAAGTTGTTACTTACTGAAAACTTAAGTTGAGAACAACAAGGTTGTCTTGCTGCAACACCACCTCACGTCTGCATATTGGACACGAATGGTTACGATCAAACCATAACAGAATGCACTTTGCATGAAAACTATGTGTGCACGGTAATTGTTTTGCAGGATCTCTAGTGGAAAACGTTTCGTGACAGATACTGCACATTACCACATCCCCGCTTTCCTTTTCTTGGGGACTTATAACTGCTGGCAACGCATCAATTGCTGCACGAACACTGCTATTTACCCACACTTCTTCTTCTGTTTCCTCCTCTTCTTCTGAGTTGTCTGAAGAGTCAGGTATCTCAATGAAGACAATTTGATATTTGAAATAGAATTTATATGTATCATTCTCTAGATGTTGTTTGATATCACGCCACGAGAATTTGGAATTCCAAATAATTTGAGTTTTAATGATTCCATCGCTCTGTGGGCGGAAATCATCTATACATCTGATAACAATTACATTCTCCGCCAACGTAAATGTCAGGAGACGGTCTTCATCACTCTCCTCATTTTGACCAATTTCATCGGCTCTGTTAACTCTGATTCTCGTGCGATCTATCCTCTCTCCCGGCCACTCTTCCTGCAACTCACGTATACCAACATTCTCAAGTTCGATCATATTAACGGTAATATTAACAGTTATGCTGGACACCAAATGCTCTGCATCTACATGATCTTCACTTTGGGGCCTTTCAGTGGTTGTAATTGCCTCTGCTGCGTTTGCGTTTAGTGCGGCTTCTACGTCTCTCAGAATACGGAGAAGCACTTCTCCCTCATTATTGTTAGTGCTTCTGTTCCCTTGTTCCATTCTGTGAACAATAGATCTGATCAAGAGATATGAAGTTTTGCGCAGTTGAACAATAACAAGATCTGGATTGTTGTTTCGGGCAGGTCAACCATAGGAAGATCTTGATTGTTTTTTTAATAGATTTTTGATTTATATATACTATGTGTCATTTTTATTTTTATTTTTATTAATATTAATATTAATATATTAATAAAAATATTATGAATTGATATCACTGGTTATTTTACCATTCTGTCTGTGTCAATACCATGGGCTATCTTTATTTTTATTAATATTTGTACCATGAGCTTCACCTAGATAAAACATCATTTTTTAGTGTTCATGTATTATGAAGTAAATATGAAAATGTTTTATTTATTTACCATACCTCTCCTTTATTTATATTTTGTTTATTTAACATACTTCTTTTATTTACTATGGTATTTGGCCCATAGATTTGACTCTCTTTTTTTTTGAGTTTTCCTAAATATAAACAGGTTTATGGATTAAATATAAAAATAGATTTTATTTATTTACCATACCTCTAGTTTATTTTTATTTTTATTTATTTACCATACCTCGAGAGTACTAATATTTTTATTTACTTACCATATGTGTTTTTTTAATGTTCATAAACCTCTTTAAATTTATATTGTGTTTATACAAAATAACAATTAGATTGATTTTTAAATAGTGTCAACATTAGATTAAAAATGTTAAATGATATTGGCCCTTCGTATTCTAAAAAAGCCTATTTACAATTTAATAATATTTATGGTAAAATGGGGATGAATATCTTTGGTTAAGAATATTGTTATATTTTAAGTTTTTTTAAGTATTAATTTGATTTAATTAATATTCAAATTAATTAAAATAAAATACTTATAAAATATTTTGATTTTAAAATGAGTTATGGTTTTTGGGATTGTGGTATTGATAAGCCATGGTATTGGCCCATGGTATTGTAACAAATCCTATTTGGAAGTTAATATTATCCATAGTTAGGAATCTAATTATATTGTAAGTATGGAATTTTTATGTACTTATTAATTAAATTTAAATATGCATACAAAATAATTATTTTAATTTATATGGTAAAAATGATATTAATTTATACATAACATAGACACACATATATATCCTAGACCATGAAAGTGGGATCTAAGATAGGTGCTTTGTTTTCCTGGGGAGGAGGATGGAGCGCGCGGGTCTGAGTTAACAAGGGTTAGGGCACCTGTAGGAACCGCAGGCGCATGAGGGTTTACTGTTCTTCTCACCGTTTCTCACCGTCGAGCACTGTTGCCGCGTCGTTTTCCCCGCCATCCTCGCATCGCAGTTGTTTGTTTCGTTCCCGCTAGCAAAGATGGAAGGTCACATGGAGACCGACCTAGTCGACTACTCCGCAAATACACTCGAAGACAAGGTCATTCTCGATAACCCTAATTTCTCAGTGTCGGTTTCTCGATTTCCGGGGGAATCGGACTCTTTTCCGTAGGACACCTCGCCTGTGGTCTCTTTGCCTGAATATATATTGGAACCATCGGCCTCTGCAAGGTTTTATGATTTCTCATCGGGTCTGGAAGCACCTCCCCTGTCCCTTGGCACCATCCATATCCTATCTATCTTCTCGCCTCACCAGCTATTCTTTGATCCGCACCCGCCCCTTTCCATAGTTCTTCCAACCCCATCGGTGGCGGTCCCTATTTCTGGATCACAAGCTCCCCCTGTGTGTGGGTTTCGGCTGTCCGGCTATTTGAAACCCCGGCAGTTCATGTAAAGGCCTCAAAATCCACATCTCCTGAGGGGACACAGAACCCCTTTGTGGCTCATCCCTCGGCTCCTCGCACCAAGAAGTGGAAATCCAGGTGCATCAAGGCGACATCAAAGGACATTAACATTAGGTTTGGAGAAACATCAGCCATCGGGGAAGTGGCGGCTATGGCTCGTACCATTCTGGTAGGTTATGTGTGAGGGCGGGCATACTTAGCCAACAGATTGACGCTATGGGTAAAGGAGATCTGGTGTGGTCTGCTAAAAGAATTACCGGATGTCCATGTTCTCCCCGGTGGATGGTTTCTCTCTTCATTTTGCTAAAGAAATCTACACAGACTTGGTTCTGGCAAAGTACTGGCACATTGAAATGGCACCAGTTCTGCTCAAGAGGTGGAGTCCCCTTTTTGACCCAGAGCGTGAACAGATTGGGGAGAGACCCCTGTGGGTTCAATTGTCGGGTTTACCGCTTCAATACTGGAACGAGGATGTTCTCATAAGGATTGGCAATGCGCTTGGCACATACCTGGACCATGACCGCACGTTTATGGAATGAAAGAAGCGTACACTTGCTCATGTGCTCGTTCACGTGTACACAAGAGAAGGGCTGGAAGAAAAGATCACACTGCATTGGGGAAAATACAGCAGAATACAGATCTTCGACTACGAAGGTATCCCGTTTCACTGCAATCGCTGCCATCAGGTGGGGCATATGTACAAGCATTGTCCGCTCAATAAAAAACTGGAGGAGTCACATAAGATTACTCCAATCCCATCCAGAGGCGCCTCCCCTATTACAACTCGCTAGCCACAGGGTCCCTCTCCTGCCTCACAGGTCTCTCCTCAAGCTACTCCGCAGAAATCAGGAAACAAAGGATTCAGATCGTCCTCCCCGTCGATGACCAGGGCTCGGGCAGCAGCAGGGGCTGCTCAGGTCTCGGGTACCTCTCTATCCCTATCTCCCTTTTCACTTGATTCTTCATCGATTTTGGTTGCATCAAAAGCTCATGTATCATCTGCACACTGCATCATATCATCCCCTCCCCCGACTATCTCTTCGTTTCAGCCCTCCATTCCACCCTCTTCCTCTTTCACCTTGCAGTCATCTCCCCGTAAATCAACCTCCGATCCTTATGCTCTTCGATCCCGTTCTCACAAAGCTTATCTACCTGGTAGTCAGGTGGGGCTGGGTATCATCCAATCAGGGACAGGACCTATGACCACCAGAGGCAAGAAGACCGAACTCTCAAAAGCTATCAGACAGGCTGGGGCAGAGGTTGCATCAGGTCGTCAATCTACACTCGAAGGGGTCCTTAGAGCAATTCCAACCCCGAGCAGTGTTCCCCCATGAAATGCTTATCTTTCAATTGCTGGGGTTTGGCTAGTCCCCCTAAAAAACAAGCCCTACAGAGGCACTTCGAGGTAGAACAGCCTGACATTATTCTACTTCAGGAGACTCTAGGTCCGGCTAAGAACGTTACCCTCTCCTTACAAGCCCTCGCCCCAAAATGGAAATTTATGGCATCCGATGCTATTGGAGAATCAGGGGGTCTGGCTATCGGCATCAATCCGAGAACCATGAGAATCGATGCAGCTTGGGGTGGACTGGGGTTCTTGGGTATTGATCCTTTTTCATCGGAGCTTGGAAAATCTCTTAGAATCGTGAACGTTTATGGTCCCTGTCACCAGAGGGATACTTTTTGGAAGCGTCTCCTTAATCTTTCATTATTGGCCCAAAATCACACCATTCTGGGTGGGGATCTAAATTTCTCTTTGGGGTTCAGTGAATCATGGGGGTCTTCGGCACAGGTGGATGCCATCACGGAATTCATGAGGAATATTTTGGATCAGCAAAACTTCATTGATGTCCCCATGTAGAAGCCACAACCTACTTGGAGGAACAGAAGGGTGGGCTCGCCTGTATTAGCTCGCAGACTAGATAGATTATTGATGAAGGGTCCTTTGCTTCAACAATTTCACCATTATAAGCAATGGGTAGGTTTAGGGGGTATATCTGATCATTCCCCCATATATCTGGAGATATTTGGGCCACACCCGAAACTAAAAGCCCCATTTAAATTCAATCACACATGGATACAAGATCAAGTTTTCATAAAATTGGTCAATGACTTTTGGAAGGCACATCCCATTGACAGAGAGGCTTCCCTGGCAAAGGGGTTTTGTAGCAACCTCACCTTGCTAAAGCATCTAACCATCAATTGGGCAAAGGAAAAGAACAGAAAGGAATCCGAATAGCTCACCAACATTGAAGCTGAGCTCTATTCTCTACAGGATGACCGAAATTTGGGATTCATCTCGGGGGAGGAAAAAACGCGATTGATTGAGCTGGAAAACCAAAAAGCAAGCATCCTTAGACTAAGGGAGGAATCCAACAGGTTGAGAAGCAGAGCCATATGGTTGAAAGCTGGAGATGAAAACTCAAAGTTTTTTCAGAACTATGCAAAAGGAAGGAAAGTCTCAAATACAATATGGAACTTGCCTCTACCAGAGGGGGGTCTTGCAAACTCATTCAATAAGCTCTCCCAGCTTGGTACTAATCACTTCAAAAGAATATATAAATCTCCACCAGGAACAAACCTGGCTGAAATTATTAATGTGGAAAATCATTTCCCTAGATATGTGAATGAGGAATATGCGGAAGAACTTATGGCTCCGGCCACCATGGAAGAATTGGAGAGCACATTAAAATGGTTCAAGAAAGATAAAAGTCCTGGTCCTGATGGATGGTCCATTGATTTTTACCTAAGTTTATTTGAACTCATGGATCAAGACTTGCTGAGGGTGGTGGAGGAAAGCAGATCATCGGGCTATTTATATCATGCTATCAACTTAACTTTCATAACCCTCATTCCCAAGACTGACTCCCCTTCCTCCTTCGATGACTACCGCCCCATCTCCTTGTGCAACTGTCTTTACAAAATCATCTCAAAGATTATTGCCAATCGTCTCAGACCCATCATCTCCAAACACATAGCCCCTCAGCAATTTGCATTCCTAGAGGATAGACAAATCCATGAAGCCATCGGTTATGCACAAGAGGCTCTGCACTCTATTTGGTCTAGACACTTAAAGCGCATCCTCCTCAAGATTGATCTGTCAAAAGCCTTTGATCGGGTTAGCTGGCTTTACATTAAAATGCTTCTTATTCATCTGGTTTTTCCACTATCTCTTATCAACTAGATGATGGCCTGCATTATGACCCCTTCTTATAGTGTGCTCATCAATGGATCAACCTCTCATTTCTTCCACTCCGAAAGGGGACTCCGACAAGGATGTCCTCTCTCCCCTCTTTTATTCCTCTTGGTCATGGAGGGCTTGAGTCGTCTAATCATTGTTGCTAAATGTGAGGGATCCCTCAGCGGCCTCAAGAGAACAGATGATTCCTACCTTACACATCTACTATTTGTGGATGATGTACTCATACTACTGGATGGTAGCATCCGAGACTCTCTATCCTTCTCCCGAATCCTCCAACTCTTCATGAAGGCCACTGGCATGATGGTTAACCAGCAAAAATCCACGATCACTTTCGCCAGATCCTCGGTAAACGAAGCTCAAATTTCTCATCAAGCCTTCCCTTTCTCCATCCATCATATGGACAGGGGGCTAAAATACCTAGGATTCTGGCTTAAGCCTACGACTCAAAGAATTGCAGACTGGGTCTGATTAGTAAACAAATTGGAGAAAAGGATAAATTGTTGGAGTCACATATATCTTTCCAGGGCTGGGCGCCTAGTTCTCATTAAATCAGTGCTGGAAGCAACCCCAGTCTTTTGGATGGCACTAGCCTGGATTCCTAGAAATATTCTCGCTCGACTTCAACAAATTTGTAACAAATATCTCTGGGCTGGAAGCTAGGACAAGCGGATTTTTGCTTGGATTGGATGGCAAAAGATAGCACTCCCAAAAAGGTGGGGAGCCTGGGGCCTAAAGGATCTCCCATTATTTGCAAAAGCAATGGCAGCTAAAATTAGCTAGTCGCTGCTAACAAGCCAGAACTTATGGGCTCGTTTATCATACCATAAATACATCTGGCCGCAAGGTATTCTGGATTGGGTAAGGCTCCCTAGTTGGAATAGGATAGGAATATCAACTGTTTGGAAGGCCTTGCTACTCTCCTTCCTAATCAGGGATAACCTGGTTTGGAGAATAAACGATGGATCTCTGGCTAGAATAGGGATGGACCCATGGATTGGAAGCGGAGGTAGGCATACCCTATCACAAGATCTCATTCAGTACCTACACTCCCGTGACATTAATGTAATCGCACAAGTTGCTAATCAAGAAAACTTCAGGTTTTTTCATCAAGCATGGAAGTCGGTGCATCAAATGAATCTGCCACTCAGATGGCATCAGGAATGGCAAGACTACAGTACTGCACTAACCGAATCCCATATAAGAATCATAGACGGTCCAGACGAATTAGTTTGGAGTCAGGCTGAGAATGGAAAATATACTCCAAAGGCTGGATATATCACACTCAGCAGTCACAAGAAACCAGACCATATCCCAACCTGGTGTCAAAGCATTTGGAAACTAACAACTCCGCCTAGATCAAAACTTTTTTTCTCATGTGTATTGAGGAATAAGGTACCTATAGGAGAACACCTTATGCACAGAACAATACATGGGCCAACCTAGTGCGTTCTGTGTAAAGACGCATCGGAATCCACAGAGCATCTCTTTTTGAGATGTAGAGCTACTCTAGAATTATGCCGATCTCTCACAAATCACCTCTCTTTCAATGGCAATTGGGAAGGATCAGACCTGATCGAGGCTTGGGAAAATTGGGCACAAAAACAAAAGGGATCGAAATGTATACTCCTCCTGATTCTTGTAAATTAGCAGATTTGGAAGGCTCGAAATTGCTCTATTTTTTAGGACAGACCTATCATCTGGCCATTGATCGAAGTTGCTACCACTGCTGCCTATAAGGAACTCCCTGACCCTCACCCCCCTAAAGAACGCCATCCCCATCCGCCCCCTTGCATTGACAAAAATACTCCTTGGGCCTTCTTTGATGGGGTTGCAAATCATCAAAGTTGTGGGGGAGGTTTTATTTTACATTTGAATTATCATCATCATTATACTGTAAAATCAGGCCTGGGCATAGGAACTAATATCTTTTCTGAGCTCATAACCTTGCGACATCTTCTCCACTTTATGATAATAGCCTGTGAGACCCATAAATCCTCGCAAGCTCTTCAAGGTCTTAGGTTGAGGCCATTCCTGCATTACCTAGATCTTTTTAGGGTCCACCTTGACACCGTCACGCCCCATAATGTGGCCCAAATACTCTACTTCTACCATGCCAAATGAACACTTGGAAATCTTGAAAAATAATTTATGCTTGCGAAGCAGTTGCAAAAGTAGATCTACATGGTGAAGATGTGCGGCCCAAGTGCGACTATAGATGAGGATGTCATCGAAGAAGACAAGGACAAATTTCCTGAGATATGGTTTGAGAATGTGGTTCATAAGGCACTGGAAAGTAGAGGGGGCATTACAAAGACAAAATGGCATGACCAGGAATTCATAATGGCCTTCATGAGTTCTGAAAGCATTCTTGGGGATGTCGACTTCCTTCATGCGAATTTGGTAGTAGCGTGAGCGAAGATCCAACTTAGTGAAGAATTGAGCCCCATTGAGTTCATCCAACAAATAATCAACCACCGGGATGGGAAATTTATCTTTGACTGTCAACTTATTGAGGGCCCTCAAGTCAGGACACATCCGCCACTCCCCATCTTTCTTGAGCACCATGACCACTAGGGATGAATAAGGACTAATGTTGGGATGAATGACACCTGCTTCCAAAAGTTCCTTGATGATTTTTTCTATTTCATTCTTTTGGGTGAATGGATATCTGTATGGGCGCACATTTGGGGGTTGGGCCCCTGGAACCCAGGTGATGCTATGATCATTTTCCCCTCGCGAGGGTGGAAGCTCATGAGGCTTGTCAAATACCGGCAGATGGTTATTTAAAATTTGTTGCATCTCAGGATGAATTGGTAGAGGCTTGGTTTCGATTGCCTAGATGGCATTAAATTGAGCTACAACTCCATGATTGCCCTTTTTTAACAATTTTTCCATCCTATGCGAGCTGATGATAGAGGGGGCTCCCGCCTGGAGTCCACGGAGGTTATATGTGTAGTTTTTCTTCTTAAAACTCATATATAACTCCTGGAAATACATTGTGATTGGCCCAAGAGTGCGGAGCAATTCAGCTCTGAGGACAATGTCGCAACCCCCCATGTGTATGGAAAACATGTGGGTTTTCAACTGATAATCCCCCATCTGAAGTTTGACATTTTCACAGCAGCCTTCACATTTCATTGTGCCTCCATCTACAATTTGAACTTGGAATTTAGAAACGGCTCGTACAAAACAATGCACTGCTTCTGTGATTTTTTGATGGATGAAATTATGTGTACTTCCATTATCAATCAAGAGTACTACTGGGCGATGATTAATAAAACCTCTGATTTTGAGAGTTTGAGGGGAAGAAATCCCTGCCAAAGCATGCAACGAAATAATTGGTTCGTCAGAGACATTTTGGTTGTCTTCTTCTAGCGGCTCATGTTCCTCCAGTGGTGGATCTTCCTCTGTTGAGTTGTAGTCAGTGGCATCAATTTGAAAAAATTTGGGCTCCTTGCGTTTATGACCTAGGCAGTATTTTTCATCACAGTAGTAACATAGGCCTTGCTTTCTTCTTTCGGCCATTTCCGCAGGTGACACCTTTTTGACCTTAAGTGTTTGATTCGTGTTGTGAGCCTGTGGAGGGCAACCTTTAGTGGAGAAATTCGGGCGACTGTATTGGGTTGCTAATGCACGTTCCACATTACGAGCTACCTTGGAATCCCCCGTCCATGTCAGAGGGTGGTGTAGTAGGACTTGGGCTGTGATAACTTCTTTAAGACCACTAATAAAACATTCCATGTAGAACACATCTGAGAGACCCCAAGTGCGGAAGGCTAAGGCTTCAAAAGCTGTAATATATTCATCCACTGTACTAGTCTGTCGGAGCTTAGTAAGACGACCCAAAAAAGATGATTCCTGGTCAAAGC
>APFE030258798.1:0-27575 GCA_000404065.3 Pinus taeda
TTTTAGCAGAGAAAAACTGTTTTTACTAGTCAACTTACAGAAGCTTTCCTGAGCAGCTGAGAACTCCATTTTTAAAAATGAAAGAGGTTTTTCTTCCTAACATGCTGCACTACAAAAACCTCTTTCATTTTATTCAAATTCATTTTGAGGTGGGAGAAATGAAAGACCAAAGTTGCGTTATGAAACTACTGTAGGTGCAGTTTTTCAAAATCAAAATTGCCTGTTTTACACGTCTTCTTCAAGGATCGATTCTGGACAGATGGAGAAGTATTTTAAAAAAAAGAGAGAGGTTTTTGTTTTAGACATCCTGGAATACAAAAACCTCCTTCAGTTTCGAAAAATGTGTCATGGATGAGGAGATAAAGGCTCTATCATACGTGCTATTTTCAGGGATCCTAAACCCTAAAAACAGGGAAACATGTTCCCTAATTTCTAGGGTTTGTCTTCAGCAGTCAGATGACCATGTGGGAGGCTTAATAAAATTCGAATTCATGGAGTGTTAGGTGTCAAAGAATGCTTTAAATGCTTAGATAAGGTTGTTGTAGTCATAATAAGGAGTTACACTCCTAGTTGTATTAGGTCTCTAGGACTCCTAGTTAGGTGTCATTTGCATTTAATAGTTAGTTTTAAGTATCAATAGGTGTCAGTAGGATGAATTTGAATTCCCCTCATGCTTGAGGAGGAATATCAGTTATGTAAAGAGCTCTATATATAGCTGAAGCATCAATGTACTCAGGGCTGGAAATTTTATGGAAAAGCTTGTATTTGGCTCATGTAAGACTCATTTTCAGTAATACATATTTGACCTTGCTTCTCAGGATTCATGAAGGATTTTTTATGTTTAGAATATGTGATGTTGTCCTTTTCTTAATTCTTACAGTAGTATGGATGTATAATCACTCAGAATTCACTGAATGTGCTCTGACTTCCTGTATACATTTGTAAACTATGTGGTCCCATATGAGTTTATGTTCTGAATGTTTAAATGCTGAATGCCCTGACTTCCATGTAAGGTTGAGTTCATTGTGATATTGAGGTGTTGTTGAATCCATAAGCCCAATGGATAGTTGTTAAATCTGTTTCCACCATTCATATTTGTCACAGTTGTTTTACAAGAGTTAGCCATCTTATCTATAATTAAAATCATTAACCCTTTTGAGAGAGCCCTCTCAGGTTGAGGAGGCTAAGCCTTAGCCTAAAGTAGGTTTGAAACAGTTACTTGAAGTATTCTTGGTCTGCAGCCTTCCAGGGTCTGATTTTGAGATAACAGCAGGTATAGAAGAAGGAGGTGCAAACCCACAAACCGTGCCAACACAACTGAAGCGCCAACAACCGGCCAAGTGGGTAGGGATGCAAAAGAAGGCCAGTGCCTCAAAATTGTCCATTGACCTGATCACCCAAACCAAGGGTGATCTGCATGACATCAACGAAGCGGTGCACGATGTCACCACTAAGGCTCTCCAAGATTTCATGTAGGAGAACCAAATTGTGTTGGGGGCCCTCAAAGCGTAGTTGTAGCAATTACAGGCACACCCCCCTCAGGTTAGTACAGTCGGATCCTCGGCAGCAGAGCAGATCTTAAGCACGCAGACAATGAACACTATAGTGCTGCCAGAAGGAGCACTGGTGCCATCAAATGAGGTCAATAGGCCTTCGATTAGCGCATTGAAAGGTCTCGGTATCAATCTCGCTACACTCTTGCGCGAGACCTTATATGTATTGCAGGATGGGATAATGGCAAAGCTGCGAGCTAAGAACAGTTGCGCGCTCCAAGTCCTCAGTGAGAAGAAAATAAACATGGAACAACTAAGCTTGCAGTGCGATGAATTGGTGTCGCAAAATCAACAGATGGTACAGGTGATAGATGACGCTTGTCAAAGCATCCTGGAGCTGGCCATCCTAGCAGACATACCAACAGAGGTGCAGATCCGTAGGTTAGCAGCAGTGGTCCGCGAGGCGAGGGAAGAAATGACAAAGGTTCAGCTGGAACCGAACCTTCAGATTGCAGAGCTGCGGTTAAAGGTGTAGCCATCCACTCCCCTGGAAGTTAGAGAACACCACACCAGCGCTATCACAACGGGATTGGAGGAAATTGGAGGTGCAGTGCGAGACTACACCAGCATCTTGGAAGAATCACTTGAGGTCCTCACAACTCTGCAGGAGGACCCCAACATCTAACACTTAGAGACAGAGGTACGAGAACTCCAATAGTAGTATGACAGTGTCTGAGGAACTGCACAGATGGTGGTCCTCTCCCAGAGGCTTGTGCGGATGTAGCAGGCTAAAGCACTAAAGGAACAATTCGATGCAGCATGACATAAGGAAGAAATCCTCGAAGCGCGCATGTAGCCTTGGATGAGGCCTTCACCATCAAGGCAGAAATCGAAGGCAAGCTTGCACATATGTAGGGGATGCACATATTGATGCAGAGAAGCACTCCTGACACAGAGGTCTCAAAGCAGCGTATGCAACATATACAACAAGCAGCAACTCAATGTGTTGCTAACCTCCTTGCAGTTCAAGAACAGTTGGAGGGACTCCACGCAAACATCACCACACCAACAGAGTGACTCGAGGGCGAGTCACGGTGTTTGTGTTGGGGGCCTGTTGGATATGGAATCCCCTCGAAGGCATGTTTTGGGGCTTAAATCCCAAGTTTTGATTGAATATTATTGTAAGGCTTCGCGAATTGCAGGTGCCGGGCACGAAATTATGATAGAGTCATGGGGTTGTCCACCCTAGTTTTGTAATGTAATGTCGGCGGGATAGGCCTACCCATGGTCTGTGGACCATGGGATTGTATAAATAGAGTGAGGCTCTAAGTAGAATAGAAGATAAGGAGCATGAGAAGTCTAAGTGATTGAATCACAGTGTGAAGTGTGTCTTTGGGTCGTAGAGTAGGAGAAGGCTCTGCAGTTGAGTGCGCAGAGGCCTAGTAGTCCGCAGCTGAGTGTGCGGACCCCTGCAACTGAGTGCTTAGGGTGGAGTCGAGTCTATAACCAAGGAAGGAATTAATAAAGAGAAGTTTTATGATAATTATGTGTATCTATTCTTGGGTTAATGCATGTTTGGTATAGTTTGCAAATATACTTTTTATTTACTGCGCACACCTGTATGAAAGGTTTATGTTGTTAAGTATAACTTAAGCACTCAAGTAGGCAAAGCTAATTAACTAACATTGGAATACCATTGAGGTCTTGGGTAATACGCAGAGTGCAATGCTCATCCCCTAGGTAGGGATGCGTGAAGGTAGTATATCAGGTTGCAAGGTACGGGAAAGTACGCAAAGCCACCTGCGCGTAGGGTCAAACCGCAGACCAGTCAAACTCATCAGACATCTCCAGGGTGCAAAAAACTGGTTCTAGCACCCTCCCATACTACTTTGAGTGAGACCTCGGTCCTTACTCTGCAGATTGTTGCCAAAAGGGCTAGTAGTATTAGGATTTGTTTGGCTAATTAACTCTGAACCTCGGTCAGGCCCCAAAAAGCCAACAGGGTTTCATGCCTCGGGGTCGGTCAAATTGTAGGACACTTAAACTTGGCCCATAGCCCAACTTTGACAAAAACTTTGATTGGCTCATTCTCCCTCATACAAGCTCAGATTGACGAACCGTTCACACCACCGCGATCAGGATGACAAGATCTATGCTCTGGTCCTAGTTTGAAAGCAATCTAGTAAGTTTGATTTTTGAGCTTCCATAAGCCCTCTTTGTCCTGTGTGTATCACTAGAGCCACTTGGATCAATCCTCCCCACTGAGGAGATTTTAGTCCTCCAAAATCATGAAAACTAATCTGCAACTTCTTTGTACCTTGTCTGCATCACAAGCATCCTGAAAAGGTCTTGCTTCCGTCTCCTTCACCTTTGTTCTTCAGAGCCTTAAGCGATGAGCCGATACTTGCAACCTCTACAACCTGTAGTACATTGTTTTTCAAATTACATTCTTGACTTACATGACCAACTAATGACCAAAGAATCCCATAATTTCCATGAGTTTATAACACATACTCGGTGATCAAGTTTACATCAAGAGGGACACAATATGCTAGCTACAAAAACAAGGCCAATATATCATTGCTGCTCCAACAAGTGATGGAAAACATATCTCACTGCAACACATGATTTACAAAGATAAGGCCAAACATTATTTTTTCTTTAGCAAGTGATGGAAACATGACATCACTTTCACATTTTATCATGCAACTCAAAATACGATCAGACATCATTGTTGCCTAATAAGTGATGGAAAACACATCATCACTTTTACATTTTTAAATGCAACAAATGATTTACAAAAGCACGACCATGACAAGCTAACATATCTAGAAACAATTTTTCACTTATCACTATGAATGAGTCTCCTTGTTGTGGTGGTTTTTCTTGTCGAATAATCGTTTCATCTAGTTCATGCACTAACACTTTGTCTTTAAGGTGCTGCTCTGGATGAAGCCTCCAACAAGTGGCTCTTTGATGGCCACTTCTACCACAATTACTGTAGTAGGCCTTCTTCTTCCAGATCTTCTTAACATGTTTCTTTACCTGTTATTGAGAGGGTATTTCACTCCTCATCATTTTGTGTGATGCCATTCTTTTCCAACACTTAGAAATTGTATGGTTATGTAATCCAAAAAAGTTACATGTTTTTCGATGCCATGTTTTTCGTTCATCACTAACAACATGATTATAATCAAAATGAACATTCGAATATCAAAACTGAGTATGCATTTCCTTTCCGTCTCTGGTCTAAGTATGGCGATGAGAGCTTGCCTCATCTTTTTCCCTGCCATGGGCACTACCATGGGATGATGGGGATGTATTCCCATCATTCTCTTTCCTCAATGATTTCGACGATGTCTTGGAAGAATCTGACACCTTCGAGCATTCTCCCTCTGTGTATCTCAAGCCTGCAAGTTGAGGTCTCTGCACAACCACCACTGGTTGAGTTATGTCTTGGTTATTAACACCAAGTTCTTTTTCCTCCTAGTGCCTCGTTTTGGTAAGCAGCCTCATGTGTGTCCCTGTAATTGGGATCTCCACGTCTCCAACAAAAATCATACTATGTGAAGATGAAACCAAAAGGAAATCAACATCTTTTACCTCCTCTGTCGATTTGGAAAGAACTGATGAGGGCTTCTCATCATCTGTTGTTGTTGGTTCGGCGCATTCGCCAACTTCCTTTCTGACATACCCAAGTCCTGTCTGACGAGGTAATTCCTCTACTTTGATGGGGTTGACAATGCCTTGGCCATTAGCGCTCAAGCCTTTTCCTTCATATCCCATTCTCTTCAATAGTTTGGAGCTAATTCTTGTGGTAGGATTTTCAAAAACAGCGAAATCATCATTAGGACACATACATGAATTTAGAGAATTATTTTTTACCTCACATGGGTCACGTTGCAGCTTTTCCAAGGCCTCGTCCTTTGCTTGCAGCTGTCGTAGCAAACTATTTTTCTCCTCTTTCTCTTCATGTAGAAGCATCTTCAATTCAACATTATCGGTTTGAAGACTTTGGTTGTTGTGATTCAGTTCTTCCGGGGCCTCTTTCGTGGCTTGCAACTAAAGCTGCAATTGTGCCTTTTCCTCTGTCTCTTTTTGTAGAGCTTCATGCATTATTTCCACCCTTCGGGAAATTTTGAGCATGGTCTTATACATCACTTTCTCATCCTCTGTCACTGCACATTCCATTGTTCACGCTTGCAATTCACATCCACGCAAAGACCTCTCTGATACCGCTTGATCCGAGTCCGGGTGTGACAAGGGACCCTTCCAAGACCTTTTACTTCCATGATGTGTTAAATTGCATTTTTAAAAGAACATAAATTAATACATCTACATGTTGTAAAGAAGAGGAACATGGCATTCATCAACACATGAAAACATAATCCGTTGATAACGGAGTTCATCCAAGAGGGACTACATCTCCAGGCCTCGATGTCAAGATGGTGTAGGCCGCTGCATTAAATGTTGTTAATAGTGATGATGTACATAAGAGGTGATTTCACTATCATACAAGGAAAATTCCCTCATGTATGAGTGGCGCCAAGATGTGTTTCCGTATAGGAACTCTCAGTCAAAAGGACTCCTATCAGTGTGACATAAACTCATGCATGATGATAGTGAGCATCCCGCCAACATGGCATACAAGGGATCTCAATGCAAACATACATGGCGACACATGAGTATCCCATCAACATAACAACAAAGGGATCTCAAATAAAACATGTCAAATCATGACAATAAGTACATCTCACAAATGGTTCCGCATCACATCAAGCAGGAATCATGAAAACAAGTAAGAAACAAGATCCCACATCAAACATCAAACAGGGATCTATGCAACACAATGCATAGCAAAAAGAAGTATATGAACACACTGCATATACCTCACATCTAAGGGCCATCCGAAGAAAAGGATGTCAAACTGCTGAAGTTGTTTGTACCATCGGTCTCACTGCATCGAATCGCATGGAAATGACTACTCGCAAATGAATGCTGACACCTGCACTCAACTTTGAAAAGTGGTTGAAAAATGAAATGAGAAAATGGAAAATATGAACACATCATCAAATTTGTGGTGTCAAATAGTGCAAAATTGATTGTCAAATTTTTGAATTTTGAGAAAGTGGAAATCTGGGGCTTAAGGAATCATTTTAGATTCCCCAATATTCCTAAAAGATTCCCTCCTCCGATTCCTCTAAAAATCTGCTGCTCAGATCCAGAAACTGACTGTGCCATCGGGTTCATGTCATTGAGAGGTGTAAGATTGACATAAAATTTGTCCAATTTGGACACTGCAAAATTTCAACCTCCTAAGAATTTTGCCCAATCATGGTTTCGCCTGTGTTTTTCTCAGGTTCATGGTTCCACCCTACATTAAAAATTAATTTAAAAATAACTTGATCCACATGTGCTCTCCTGGTTCCTCCATCCTTGGAGCAATGACAAAAGGACAGGTTTATATAAATTTTGTGGGCGGATTAAACAATAATATGGTTTGGTAGATTGGTATAAAGTCGAAATTAGTTGAGGAGGGGTCGGGTGGTCAAACCTCGCCCCTCCCATTTTAATACATTGCATTTTTCTGGGCATATGGTTATAGCCGTAATGATAACCATCATCAAAATGGCATAGAGTTGTTACAAATTAAATGTGGCATGGTTTGGTTGTTGGTGTACTGTGACATGACATGGGTGGCGCATTATATAAGTTGTACATGGGGCCACCACATAGTGGTGGGCCAGTGCACGTGGTTGGCTCGGGCTCAATACTCACCAGCCTCCCTTAATATGGCATGTGGGGTTGGGGTGTGGGTCGGGTCCACTGGAGGTGGCCCATGCCCACCCCATATTAAGTTTTAATATGTTATGGAGGTTGGAGGGTCCAGCGGGGTCATGGCCGCCGACCCTATTTTTAATACAAACTCTGATATGCAGTTTTCGGATTCGACGAAGGTGGTGGGGGTCATGGCCCACCACCTAATATATATATATATATATATTCTAATTTTTATAACACCAATAGTCGTTTTTTAAATATTTCGAAAATAAGGGATACCGTGAAATTTAACAAAGCCACAATTTCGACCGCTTTTGGGAGCTAGGTTTCATGCCTCGGGGTAGACAAATTGTAGGACACTTAAACCTGGCCCACAACCCAACTTTGACCAAAACTTTGACTGGCTTGTTCTCCCTCATACGAGCTCAGATTAACGAACCGTTCACACCGTCATGATCAAGACAACAAGATCTACGCTCTGGTCTTGGTTAGAAAGCATTCTGATCACATTGATTTTTGAGCTTCCATAAGCCCTCTTTGTCCTGTGTGTGTCCCTGGAGCCACCTAGATCAACACACAACAAAAAATGGAATCGAAACAAAGTTTTATATATCAAAACAAAGTGTTTACAAATAAAATTCCAATCTCCTTTAGCTATGGCGAGGGGCATATTTATAAAACCCTTATGAAATAAATGTTTTCAAAGCTTTATGCCTATGCTAATCAACATTGTCTATAACTAACTACAAGAGATAAGTTATCATAATCTTTCTCATTATTTCCTATCAACACAGAAAACCATGAGGCAAAAATCTGCATCTCGCTTGCTTGATTCGCCCTCCACGACAGTTGACTTATCCTTTGACCGAGCTAATAGAGTTCCTTCCTTATCCATCTAGCTTCTGCAAATATGAAAAAATCATTGTCCTAGCTAATTTCCAACTACCCATATGCTTTGTTTCGTTGATGAGGCTCCACAACCTATCAAACCTTGGACGTAGCTGGAGAAACATTCATCAGCTGCAGAATCATTGTAATATGGTAGCTCAAGTAGATATTCAGTAAAATAATAAGGACAAATGGAATTTATGAAATATAATATGATTATGTACCTATTATTCTCTAAACCTTCTAAATTGATACCCAAATTGTAGTTATGAAGGTCAAAAAGGAAGGATTGGAATGAAAAAGGGTTGTCAAAAGGAAGCAATTTTGGGGTTCAACATTCCCCCACACGGAAGACATTGCATGTCCTCATGCAAAATTTCAAAATTGTTGAGTCATTCCTATTACTAAACCTCCTCAGATACTTTATAAAGGATATCCATGTTACTCCTCCTTGATTTCTTAGTAGTGATTGTCATCCTTGAATTTTTCATCAGAATTTTGTGTTGCAAGCCTATAATCTTCCTCTTAAGAAATTGTTTCTGAGCTGTGAATTTCTTGTTCTTCTTATACTGCAAACCAAGGTGTAGCAGCATGTTTTCATTCTGAGTCCTTTGAATTTCAGTCTGTGTCTTTATTGTTTCATTTTCCTGCTTTAGATGTCTATTCAATATTTCTAATTCATAAATTTCTTACTTTAGGGTTTCTTCAACTTGAAGTTCTTCTGAAATATTAGAATGGACTACTTCATTTTCTCCTTGATTTGAGGATGAAGCAATGACTTTACCCGTAGCTCTTCTTTACAAAGACTCTATATAGTCATAAATTTCCTGCTCCATACGATCAATCGCTGGAGTTCTTCTAACTAGACTGGCAACTATGGGTGATGGTATTGGTGATGATGGAACTCTAGGTGATGAAATTGGTGATGATGGAATTGTATGTGATGGAATTGTTGATGATGGAGCTATAGGTGATGGAATTGGTGATGATGGAATTGTAGGTTCCATTTCTTCTTTCTATAAATCGACAAATTCTTGGGACTGTTGAGGTTGTTCATGCATTGTTTTATTGAGCCTTGCACTCCTTATGGAAGATGATGATTTAGTACTAAGGGGATGATTCTTAACATTTCCCTGCTCTGTTTTGTCTTTCTTTATTCTCTTTTTAGATGAACTTCCTTCCTTAGTGCTAGTTACCTTTCTCTTAATATTTGTCCTTTTAAGATTTACAAACAAATCTGCAAGAGGAGTCTCATCCTCTCAATGTTGCTCTTGTTGCGATGGTGAATTATCTTCTATGGGAAGTTTCCTTCTACTTTTCTTTGTCTTGCCACTGGGCTCTTCTATTTCTGATTCCTTGAAATGATTTCTAACTAAGAAATCTTTCCAATTGTCTTTGATGTTTATAAGATGTGCTTCAATCAATATTTTTACTAGACCATGGTGATATAGAACACTATCTATATATTGTATTTTCCTTTGAATGTTACCAACCATTTTTCTTAAGCTTCGAAGTAGAAAATATGCTAGGTTAATTTCATTTCCATCTAGAAAATTCATCATTAGTGGTGCATGATAAAAGAACATATTACAAAATTTTCCTTCACAAGTTGTAAAATTTTGAATGATTAACAGCAGGTTTCTCCATTTATTCTTCAAATTCGTTACTATTATTCCCTTTTTAAACTCAAAAATGTCCATACTTGGATTCTTGAGAAAAACCCTCCATTCTTTTTCTTCAATTCTTTTGTTCTTAAACAAACTTTCTCCAATTCGTGGAAATCATGTGGCTTCTGCTACGAAATATTCTATCAACACCAGCTTCACATCACCAATTTCTACTTCAATTCCAACATATGCCCTAGCAAAATATTTTGTGACCTCCTTCTCATGGCCATCGAATTTCTCCACAAATTCTAGCCACCAAGCCTGCTGCAACATTTGTTTGGCCTATGGATATCCCTCGAAAAAACTAATTCCATTTTTCTTTGACCTCACAATGACCCACATGGCAAAGAATTCTATTCCACAATCACTCTTTTGATAGGTTTAAAGAATGGAAAGAAATTTGATTATAAAACGAGTAAGGGAAACAAAGTTTAGGCAAGGGCGGTCTCGGCACTAAAACAGGGTTGATTGCAAGTGTCTTGGCATGCAGAGGAATGATGAATGGAGAGACAAGTAAATTTTTTGGATTCTATCACGGTTAATCCAGACTTGGTTGATAAGACATTGATATTTTCATTAACACCAAAGTCATGTGAGAACAATTAATGGTCATCATTATTCAATATGGTAGTAGAAATGGTTACTCATCATTTATTTCACAAATCAAATGTTATATGTTTGTTATATAACTTAGTAGTTACATACCTCTACTCCTTTATCTTACTACTTTTGATTTGTCTTTTGTAGGTCGTCAAGTTGCTTCAGCTGCTTTTGCTTTGGACTTTTCTTTTGTCATAATTTATATTTTCTATGGTCACAATATGTCAATTCAACTGCAAAATTCTATTAGAGTTGCAGATTGTTGACAATTTCGTAGCTCCATTATTTCAAAGGAGAAAAAGAGGAATAAAAATAAAATGGGACTAGAATAGGGAAAACAAAATCTAAGCTACTAAGAACTCTTGGTTTTCAACTTGGATATTCTGTATAAACATGCCAACAATGTTGGTTTTCATGTTTATACAATTATTATTATTGTTATTATTATAAATAATTAAATAAAATAAAAGACTAAGTTGGAGACGAAGAAAAGTCTTCCTTGACCAGCTTCAAATCAAGATTGTCTTGCGGATTTCTTATTAATACATCCCTTGTTAATGGTTTATGATATATTCATAATCTATGACCATATACAAGGAAGGTTATCTTCTCTTCATCAATAGTTTTGATTCTGACTACTCCATTATCAAAGACAGTTTCAATCTCATATGGACCAAGCCAATGAGTTTGAAATTTTCCTTGAAAATATTTCAATTTTGATTCAAAAACCAATTCCCAATCACTAGGTTGGAATTTTCTTTATTTGATAAACTATTCATGCCACCTAGATCTTTGTTGTTGGACTATATTAGTTCTTTTACATCTTGTCACATCTCATCAAGTTCATTCAATTGTTCCATTCTTTGTCTTTGGGATTTTGATAAATCAAGACCCAATTTGGTTGTTGTTTTAAAAGTTTTTATCTTTAACTCAATAGGAAACATGACTTGCTTTCCATAAACAAGTCCATAAGGAGTGTGTCTATTTCTATTTCTCCATGTGGTATGATATGCCCACAAAGCTTCTGGAAGCTTTTCTCCCCAATCCTTTCTATGCAAATGCACAGTCTTGTTAAGAATTGCTTTAATTACTTTGTTGGTATATTCAACTGGCCCATTGGTTTATGGATGATATGGAGTTGAATTCTATGTTTGATTTTGTATTCCTCCATTATCTTTTGTACCAACTTGGATGTAAATTGAGTGCCTTGATCTATCACAATTTCCCTAGGGACACCAAAACGAGTGAAAATATCCTCAAAAAGAAATGAAACTACAACATGTTTAGTAGGAGAAGAAAGTGCTTTTGTTTCTACCCATTTTGTGACATAATCCGTGCAAACAAGAATATACCTTTTTTGTCTGGATGGTGGATTGATTGGACCAACAAATCCAGAGCCCATTTTTTAAAAGGTTCAATAAGTACCTAAGGTTGTAAAGGCATTTCATCTGAAGGAATAGGTTTCCCCATTTTTTGACAACTGTCAGATCTCTTAACATTTGCCTTGGCATCCTTAAAAAGAGAAGACCAATAATATCCTAAGAGAAGGACTTTATAAGAAGTTATTTTATCAGCAAAATGTCCTCCATATGGTTCATCATGACAAAGATTTAATATCTCTAGTATGTCATTTTCTTTAACACATCTTCAAATGATTAAGTCAAGCCCTGTCTTGTACAATTCTTCATTTATCCATGAATCGGATGCACTAGTTTGAATAACCTTCCTTTTCTCTCAAGGAGACAAGTATGATGGTAACTTCCCAAATAATTACCAATATTTTCAAACCAAAGAGATTTAAAAGATACTGCAAAAATATATTCATCTGCAAAATTATCCTCTATAGGAACATCATTATTATCATTTTGGATTCTAGATAGAAAATCAACAACTGTATTTTGTTTTCCAAGTCTATCCAAAATAGAGATATTGAATTCTTATAATAATAATAACCATCTTGTAATTATGCCATTAGTAATTGGTTTATTCATTAAATATCTAATTTCAGAATGATCTGTGTATGAAGATTTCATAACCAATGAGGTAATGCCTGAATTTATTGATGGCATGTACAACATCTAAAAGCTCTTTTTCTATTACAGTGTAATTTAACTCTTCACGAGTCAAAATTTTACTGGTGTAGTAAATGGCATAAAGAGTTAAATCAATTTTTCCTAATACAAATCCTAAATTTGTATCAAAGGCATTAGTCGAAATGTGAAAAGGTAGATTCCAATTTGGTCCTCTTAAAATGGGTGCTTTAGAAATTTGTTCTTTCAATGTTTCAAAAGATTTTTTTCAGTCGGAATTCCAAATGAATTCATAATATTTTGTGAGCAATTTGAAAATTGGACTATCTTGTAAATTTTTCTATAAACCTTTTATAATAACCAGTAAAACCAAAAAAACTTCTAACATCTCTTTGACAAGTTGGAACTGATAATTTAGAAATAACTTCCACCTTAGATGTATCCACTCTAATTCCATTTCCTGAAATATGGTGTCCTAAAACAATTCCCTCAGTAAACATCATAAAACATTTTTCATGACTTAATGAGAGATTTTCTTCTTTACATCTAATGAGAACTTTTTCCAAATTTTTAAGAGATTCCTCAAAATATCTTCCATAGACAGTAAAATCATCCATGTAAACTTATACACAATCATGAATTAGATAAGAGAAAATGCCTAAAAATTCCCTTTGGAATTTTGTAGGTGCATTACATAACCCAAAGGAAAGTACTTGGTAAGCATAGGTTCCCCATGGATAGGTAAAAGTTGTTTTATCTTGATCTTCTGGAGCTACTTGGAGCTGGTTATATCCACTAAAACCAGACAAGAATGAAAAATATTTTTTTCCTGCCAATGTATCTAAGACTTGATCTATAAAAGGTAGTGGAAAATGATCTTTTAAAATAGCTTTATTCAATTCCCTATAATCAATGCATACTCTCCAGTTTCCATTCTTTTTTGAAACAATTACCAATTGTGAAACCCATTGGTTGTCTACTATTGGATAAATGAAATTCAAATTTAACAGTTTTGTAATTCCTCCTTAACAATTTCCCTTAAATTTGGATTCATTCTTCTCTGGGGTTGTTGGATTGGTCTGGCATTTTCTTCAATATAGATCTTATGTATACAAGTGTTAGGATCAATTCCTTTCATATCAATGTATTCCCATGCATAAGCATAGGAATGTTCTTGCAACATCTTTATTAATTCTTTCTTTTGAGATTCTTCAAGATTATTATTAATATTTAAAGGTTTTCCTTGAAAAAAATCAATTAAAGAATTACCAAATTTTACCATAGAATGTAAAGACATTTGAAGAGACGATAGATATTCAATATTACATTGTTCTTGAAAACTTTGACTAGATTCATAATATGAGGAATATTCATTATTTTCCATTAGATTTAAAATCCGATCTTCTACAAATAGCAAATATTAGTCATATATCAATATCATCATCTATACATTCTTCGCTTTATACCTCTATTTTTGTTTTTGCAAGAGGATATAATGTGAATTTCTTTGTTGAAATTCCATCAAAGATAAACATATCACCATATCTAGAACTTATAAAAGCATTAGTTGTAGCTAACCATGGTCTTCCTAGGATCAATGGGTGACCTCCTAAATTGTTCTTGGGTGTCCAGATCATAAAGTCAATAGGATACTCCCAAGAACCTAAAGATACAAATATATATTCTAACACACCATCAGGGTTTATAACAGATCTATCTATTAATTGCAATATTGTAGGTGTATATTGAAGATTAGGAAGTTTCAATTGATTCATAGTTTGTTTACTCGTTATGTTTGTGGCTTCTTCTAAATCAATCAATGTGTTTGTAATTTCAATACCATTGATGTGTGTTTTCATAATGGGACTTCCTAGACCAAGATATTTCTGAATCGTTGTTTTCCCCATCATGATATCTGCAATTTTCCTGACTAACTAAATTATTTTAACTTCTTTTCTTTTTCTTCCAGGTATTTTAATACTTAACTCCCTAATTGTCTTTACAAATATTGGTATTTCTTTGATAGATTGTAACAAAGGAATTTTTATGCAAACATTCTTTATTTCATCTATCATATCATAATCAAGAAACACAATTTGTTTTCTACTCCTTTATCAATTTTTAATCTTTCAGAAAAAGGTGGTGTTTGAATAGAAACTAAAGGTTGTTCTATGATGGAAGTTGAGTTTATTGGGATATCATCAGGATTTGCAAGGATGGTTTGTTTTTGAGAATCTTCCTCTTGATGAAGAGATGTATCTTCCTCAGAGAGGTTTTATTTTTCAAATTCCTAAATAACAAAAAATGGTGACTTCTTTTCCAACACTCTACTAGATCTAGGTTGGACATTGTTTAGATCTAATGGATTTATCATGTAAGTTTGGAAATTTTGTCCTTCCATATTGTAAATAGGTTGTGAATTTTTATTATTATTTGGATTTGGAAGTGGTCAGGTAGGAAGTTGATTTGGTCTTTGTGGAAATGGTAATGAAATTTGTGGATTTGGATTTTGAATTTGAGAGGATTGAACAGACTAAGGAAAATGTCGTGGTGGCAAAATATGGTAAGGTTGTTGAAATTGAGGGTACTTTCCATAAGGAGTTTTCCATCCTTGTGCCCAAGGTTGAGGCCAAGGTTTCCAAGGAATGGGTGTATTCCAATTATTTTGTGATGGTTGTTCATATGTTTGAGTGTTGAAACCTTGGGTCATATTTGATTGTGGATTTTGCCTTGGTCTCTTAGCAATAAAACAAAGGGGTTCTACTTGATTTGGTATTAATTCCTCTTGATAGACATTTTTAAGACCTGGTATTGAAGGACATTCTTTTGTATCATGATTTTCTGCACATATAACATAGGTTTCTACACTTTTTAGGTCAATAGAGCATTCTCTCAAGGAATGCTTCTTTCTACATTTTGGACAAAAGATAGATAATGTAGCATTTCCAACCTTTTTATTTTTTTTGTACTTTAAAGGTATCTATTTGTTAACTAAGACTCCCCAAAATATTTGTTTTAAAGTTGTCAAGAATACCTATTTCAGCCCTACTTACTATCCCAGCTGCAAATTTACTAATCCTAGACATAACAAGATCTCTTGGATTTTTCTTAGTTCTTGCCTTACCTCTTGAAATGTGTATGCATAATTCACAAATATCTTCGAATGATAACTGAGAAATATCTCCTTTACCCATCAAATTAAGAAGATCAATGCACTCCTCTTTGATGGATTTTACTAAGAGATCTTTCAAAGTTTTTTCATCTAGATTGTGCATTTTATCCCTCTTAACATTATATGAAAATATTTCAATGAAAGCTTCAAGATTTTCATCTTCTTTCTACATCTTTTTAAAGACTTCATATTTAATATTATGGGGCATCCAATAATCCTTGTATTTCTATAAGAGTGTAGTTATCATTTGTTCCCATGTTCTTATAGAATGTACTCCTAAGCCCATAAACCATTTTAATATTGCATCCTTAAGAGTGGCTAGAAACAATTTCAACTTTTGAGTATCAAGCAATTAGTCATAGGATATTCACAAGACTTCAAATTCAAAGTGGAATGTTTCAGGATCCTCATTCCTTAATCCATGAAAAATGGTAAGGATGGAGGGTGAAATATTTTTCATTGTGGTTGTGGTATCTTCATCGAGGATGGGAAATCCAAACGGTTTTTGGATCTCCTCTACCTCCACCTCTTCCACCTCCTTTATTTCCTCCTCTTCCACCTCCAATCCTAGGTTTTTCACCATTCATATTATGTACTTCTCCTTCCCCTTCTCCTGCCATTGTAGATTCCTCAGAACTAATGTAAGGTTCCAAAATTTGATTTTCTAGTTCCTTTTCTAAGTCCTCTGACTCTTCTATGAATGGAAGGTTAAAATAGGTTTCTTCTTCTTCCTCTTCACTAGGGATTTCTAGTTCTTGTCCTAGAAGTTGTTCTCCAGATGAATATAGAAAAATTACTCCTTTTGTTGGGGATGTAGGATCCTCTTCTTCTACTATGCTTTAGTTGATGAAGTTGGTGAATCTCTAGGTTGGATTTCTGATCTAAGTACCTCAGGAAGTTTGTGCCTGCCTACAATGGATGGAATGTGAATTTGGGTAGATGGTGTGGCACTATGAGGTTGTGGTGGGGTGAGCAATGGTGTTGGAATAAAAATTCTAGCTCTACCTACAAATCTACCTCTAGAGTCCCTTTCCCTATTCATATCATTTTTATTTTTTATTTTTAATAAAAAGAAAAAGAATCCTATATACACTTCCCCGTCAATGACGCCAAAATGTTTGGTAATTTAATTGATGTTAAATTACTTAAATGAATTATCAACTAGGGTTAATAAACTGATGAAATGTATGTGCACAGTATGTGCTAGGAGTCTTTGTCACTCATACAATTCCTAATTTATTTTGGGTTATCAAAGTGCACATGTTTTTCTATAGCTATGTAAGTAAATAAATTTCTCATACAAAAAGAAATCAATTCTACTTTCCTTGCTTAAATAATGATCACACTCTTGAATGAAACTTCACACTTGCCTCATAAGATTACTCACACACTTGCTTGAAATAAGATCACTCACACACTTGTTCGAAAATAAAATCACTCTTGCTAAGTTATAGAATCACGCATGCTTAAATGGAAATCACACTTGCTTATGAATAAAAATCACACTTACTTGAATGAAAATCACACTTGCTCATTAATGAAAATCACTCTTGAAAATCACACATGCTTATGAACAAAATCATACCTACAATAAAATCACACTTACAAATGAATATGTTTTAATTTAAAGAAATATTAGTTATGTAACTAAAAATCACTACAATGTAGAGCTTATAATCCTAATGCTATGTTAGATTATACTTTGTCCATGCACATTTGAAATCTCTCCTCACCTGAACAATAAAATGGTTAGCAAAACAATCTCAAACTTGTATCTAAGAATCAAAACTCAAGTACTCAAATGAATTGACAAAAATCTACAGGAAATACAAACTAAAATACAGACTCTTAATAGATGAAGAATTTACTATCTTGAGGGGGACCTCCTACGAGAAGCACGTAGCATTATAAAGCTTTCACAATATAACTTTCCACTAATTGAGAATGCACAATAGAAAATGGAATCGAAACATATTTTTATATATCAAAACAAAGTGTTTACAAATAAAATTCTAATCTCCTTTAGCAATATCGAGAGACATATTTATAAAACCCTTACGCAATAAATGTTTTCAGATATTTACACCTATGCTAATCAACATCGCCTATAATCTAATACAAGAGTTAAGATAGCATAATATTGTTCATGATTTTCTATCAATGCAGCAAATCATGAGGCGAAAAATATGCATGTCGCTCGCTTGATTCGCCCTCCATGACGGTTGACTTATCCTTTTGATCGAGCTCATAGGGTGCCTTCTTTATCAATCCAGCTTCTGCAAATAGGAAAAAATAATTGTCCCAGCTAATTTTCAACTGCCCATATGCCCTGTTTCTTGGTTGAGGCTTCAAAACCTATTGAACCTTTGGACTTAGCTGCAAAAACATTCATTAGTTGCAGAATCACTATAATTCAGTAGCTCAAGTAGATATTAAGTTAAATAACAAAGGAAAATGACATTTATGAAATATAATATGATTATGTACCTGTTATGCTCTACACCTTGTAGATTGATACCCAAATTGTAATTATGAAGGTCAAAAATGAAGGATTGGAGTGAAAAAGGGTTGCCAAAAAGAAGCAATTATGGGGTTCAACAATGAGGATAAAATAATATGATTTCTACATCTTATATAGAGCATTCATAAATTAATCTATCTAGGTTGATTAGATGGACATCCTTTCCAACATTGTGGCATCCCCAAATCAACATTTGGACATGAATTTAAGGTATAGTTAAATTGGCTACAAACAACATAATAAATTGATGGAGTAAACTAGAGCAAGCACTCAAGTTATGAGAAGGAATTTTGAAATAAAAATTCATGGTGTGAAGCTTAAATCTAAGGATATTGATCATTTACTCTACCCATGGATTTTAAAAACTAGCTAATGGTTTTCACACATGGTTTTGAGCACCTGATTTCTTAAGAAGCACATGGTTTTCCTAGTACTCACACGTGGGACATTTATAAAAGGGTATCCAAACTTGAATAACTTTTAACTTGGATGATGATGTTGCCTTGCACACTTGTACATTCAATATAGGAGGGTGCATTTAAATACTTACTATTCCTGAGCTATCATGTGGTCAAACCCTCATGTGAAGGAAGGAACCCTAACCTCATGGCCCTACATTTGGAAATTGGTTGTAACTAACTTTTGGTTCTTTGTTTTGTTGACTTACCTCATGGAATTAGTTAGGCATGAGATACATAATAATTGTCTCTTAAATTATTTTATGGTAACCTTCTAGAGGAGATTGTGGATTTCAAGAAATTTGTGTCTATATTTAGTATGTGAAAGTTAAAATGGATTGTTTTATCAATATTCCTAGGAGAACTAATGGATTTAAGGAAATTATTCAATGTTTATTGTATGAGGGATATTGAGCTCAAATATATATAAGGATTTACTCTATCCATTTGCAATTGGGGTTGGAATAGTGAAAAAATGTGACCAAGCTAGCTCCAAGTTTTGGAGAACTTTAAATTTACTCTATGTAAGTGTTGTGGTTATTTTGGAATTTTATTTGTGCATATGTTCTAGGGAATTTCCTTATAGGTTATAACTTTGAAAATTTACGAATGCTATAGGAAAATAAATCCATATAGGAGTATATTTCTACATTGTGGAAGTTTATAGTGATGTGGTTAAGTCGTTTTCCATAATCTCTAGTCCTACCATCAATGTCGAGACATTTTACACACTATATTTAAGTATTAGGTGTTTATGTATACAATATTGGGGTAAGGGAATGCTTTACATTTTCTTTGATAATATGTTTTAAGTGATTCTCTCCCTCTCTTGTTTTAAAATTATAATCACCAAAATTTATTGTTGAAACAAGGCTAGGTGTTTAGAACATGTCAAATGACTGCATATAAATGCTTGCTTTTCCCTCTTGAAATTAATCAAGTGGCTCCATAGCCCAAGAAAGTGAGCTTTTGGTTCCCCTTTCACTTCCAAGCCCATCTTATTTCACCATATTTCATCTACATTGGCATTGGTTTCTCTTTACTCCCACTCCTACTACATGAAGTGAGACTAATTAACTCTTAGAGATACCCCCTTGACTTAGGTCCTTCCTTTGTCTAAAGTGAGTGGAGAGTTGGTGAGATGATAGTGTCCAACATCCTATGTTCCACAAGGCCTTCATCCATGTTTGGAACTTCAAGCTAAAGGTGCTAATTTGTGTCGTAACATAAAGAAACAAAAATGGTTAGATATGAACCAAAGACCTTTACCAAACTCAAGAAATGGAAATCCCTATTCTCATCTTTAGGAAACTTATATACATAGAAGTAAAATAGTTGATGGATACATAGAAGTATGATAGTTGATGGAAGTTGGAGGAGAAATTAATGTCTAAATTTCATTATTTCTAGTCATTGAAAGAAATACCATGTTTTCTTTGCTTAGATCACATATGAATTCTTTTGGTAATAAGGAAAGTTGTATGTAACCTCTCCATTTATCACATCACTAGCATTAATCCATATTAACTCTAATTGTATTAAGAACCAACAAGGATAAAAATAAAAAAACCTTTGCAAATACCTCAACTCTTATAAGCTTTGAGGTTTAGATGAATCGATGCTAGTTTTTTCATAGGATGATAATGAAGAAATTGTTGACTTTATTTTTTCTCTTTTACATTGGGCCTCAACATTTTTCATCTTAACTTATCAGTTTTACCCAAAAAATGTGACACATCACTATGTATTGAGCTTTATAATAAAACACATTTCCTTGGACAAAATAACTATTCCCTTGTATTCCTGAAACAAGCATGTACATAAAGTTATTTTCTTATTATAACCCTATGCACTAAAGGCATCATAGAACATATTTACATAATTAGTGCGAGGCATCATAGGAAATATTTACAAAATTGGAATGCCACACAAGATTCTCAATATGATTACATCATTTTATAAAAGTTCAATGTGATCCACTAAATACTTTTACCATCAAGTTTGTATATCATAGCATACATAATATCAAAATGGGTTATTACATTACAATCACCAAAGAAGTTTTGAAAATAATCACTTAATTTAAACCCAAACAAACAAATGAGCACAAACTACCTCACTACGTTGTGGCCCTTTTTCTTATTTGGAAATTTTTTGTGTAAACTTAAAATAGTCCTTTGGCTAAGAAATTTCGCTATGAGGGATTTTCTATGCCAACAAAATCAACAAGTAGTTGCACCTAGCCTCATTTTCACCTAATGGGAAGGTTTTAACTTTCGTGTTAACATTAATACAAATTTGATCACCTCACAAACTTACCACTAAACTACATACCTATGCATTGAGCTTATTGTTATGACCAAACATACTTGCATATCATCAATTACTTATTTTGAGTGACAATGAAATTGCCTATGGTCAAAATAGGTCATAGGGCCAACTAAAAACTTCCAAGAATACAAGTGCACAATAAGGTTGAAGATGTGATGGGGATGCAACTACAAAGTTGTAAGATAGAAGATTGCATAAATTCAGCACACAAATAACAAGTATGCAACCTATAATTGCAAAATCTAAAACCTCCAAACACATGTTTGTATACATTAAGGCCATACAATCTAAAGTTGTAGAATTTGCAACTTAACATTGTTGAAAAATGCAGTATGGAAGTTTCAATTTGAATTTACCCTGGTAAAATTGAGAAAATTTGAATTTCCACATCAACAGACAACTTAGAGGAAGTTAACCTAGGTGACATGGATCTTGTCACTCAGTTACCTTAGTAAATTCAAGTTAGAGGGCTTAGACTTTAGATGAGCGTGTGTGATTACTAATTTGTAGCAATCAAGGTCAGTTATTTCAAGTTTCTTTCAACTAAACTAGTTCTAACTGTTGATAGAACTAGTGGAAGGTTAATTGTGTAGTGGGACATCAATCTAACTCAGTGATCATCCAATTAACTGATTAATCAACCCAAAATATCTTGTGCATGCAGAGAATTCGAGTTTCCCAACTGAGGTGGAGATTCCAAGGCAGTGTCACATTAGTTGTAAACTAGTCTTGAGTGTACAGGAATTTCATGCAGTCAGAGGATCAACCTTGGGAATTGCGTAATAAATGGGAGGAAAATTTATAATAAAAAAATAAGGGACTAATTCCTCAGGATTTGTGCAAGGAAATAGGGGCTCAATCTGAGGCAGAAACTGACTAAGTTTGGGTCATAGCTTCTCATTGAGAATAGAGATATGTTATTCACTTGCAGGTTGAGCTCAGAGCGAGCTAGAAATTGTAATACATTGTCTATTCATATGATTAATGCAAGTATAATTAAGGGGTTTCTAGCAATTTCTTTCCCCTAGAAAAATATTGTGTATGTGTGTTATATCTTACTGCATGTCTAAGGTTGTTGTTCTAAATTGTGAATTAATTTTCGCATAGCAGTAGAGTATAATTGTGTCTCTTAATTTAGATTAAAATTTATTGAGAAGTTTCAATTTTATTACCATATTTCTACCTGTTACCATATTTGGATTCACATTAGAATAGGAATTTTGAAGTTGTTTCTCAGGATGTTCAAATTTGCAGCTTTATTGTAGCAGGATCTCTTTAGAGTTGGGAAGATGAACTTCAACAGGCTGATATTAGAGTATGCCTTGGAAGGAAACTCAAATTTCATTGCATGGAAGTATCACATGGAGGAAGTGCTTGATGACAATGGATTGCTAGAATATGTCAAGTCGAACATTGCAAAACCAAGATCATTTGATTCTCAAAACCTAGTTAAGTGGAAGAAAGATGTAGCCAAGGTGAGGAGAATAATCTTGGAGGGAGTGCAAGACCACATTGTATCAAATCTCCATGGGAAAGAAACTCCTTTAGAAATGTGGAAGACACTGATAGAGATGTTCAAGAATAATAGTGACCATACGAAACTGGCCCTCAAAGGAAAACGTTGAAATATCAATATGCAGATGAATGACATTATCCTGTATTATGTAAACATATTTACACAAGTTCATGATGAGCTTGGAGGGGTTGGTGTGAATGTTGCATAAGATGATCTGGTGAGCCTAGCTCTTCTCATCCTTCCAAAAATCTAGCATAGTTACCAAGTCTTAGTGAACAGGAGGGAGACATTACCGAATTGGGAACGCTTATGGTCTAATTTGGTACAAGAAGAGATTAAGCGGAATACCAGAGATGGAACTTCATCCAAGGGCGATGATGAGGAAAAATTTTCATTGGTTGGCAAGGGAAAGAAGGGCGAAGGGAAGAAATCTCAAACCAAACTAGAATCCAACCAAGGGGGCAAGAAGAAATATTTTTCCAAAATAAAATGCTTCAACTGTCATGAATTCAGACATTATGCTATTATATGTCCACAGGAAAAGTATATCAAGAAGAACTCAGGAGGAGTAGAAAGTGGAGCTTTTGCTTCACAATTTGAGCTTGACTTCACCCTTGTCACATGCATGGCCAACATCATGATGGGGAGTGTATGATACTTAGACTCCAATACCTCGTTCCACATGACAGGGTGTACAGAATTTTTTGGTGACCTGAAGGAGAAATATCTCCATATGCATATTGAGTTGGGGGACAACGGAAAGTACAATGCTACCAGGATTGGTACATTAACCTTTAAGAGGGAGTCAGGATTCCCTCTTCACCTCAACGATGTCATGTTTGTTCTAGTCCTAAAGAAGAATCTCATCTCTACATCAACTTTGGAAGAACATGGTTATGATGTGATCTTCAATGAAGGGAGAGAATTACTAAGACACATAGCCACTGAAAAGGTGAAGTAGATTGGGGTTTGTGTGAAGAAATTGTATAAACTTGACATGGAAGATTGTGCAACATTAAGAATTAAGGCAGAGAAAGTGAAGAGTTGCAATGTCAATGAATCTTGGAATAGGAGTGTTATAGACATATTTGGGCACATCGACCCCAAACTTATATGTCGATGTATTAGGGATCATCAACACCTAAAACAGTTGTTTAATATCCTAAAGGAACATAGTCATCTAATATACATCATTCCCCAAAAGTTCCATCTGAGAAACCATCCAGAAACTGCCTAAATTAAACCATACTAACTGCTCCACTAGCAAAGTGCGATGCATACTGAGTGGTACACTACTAGGGTGTGATGCATACTATTTAGGCCTTATATAGGGTGAGATGGGTGAGGATGGACAAATTTCTGGGACATTTGTTAGTTGATTTTTCATGAAATCTTCCAGAACTTTCTCCTATGCCACTTGCCTCTTTGAATTCGCCTAAGGATGAATGAGGGATCTAAGAAATCTCCAATCCCTTCCCTTGTGGAACCCATTGTAACAAGTGGAATGACACTAATCAAAACCCATGGATGACTCACATCCTTGCACACATCTATAAATGGATCCCTCATCTAAGAGATCTAGAGGTTGGAATATTGTGAATTGAAAGGAAGTGCTGATAGTTTGTAATTGAGGAAAGAGCATTGTATTGTTGGAGTGATCTTGCTATTTCATGAGGTGAATAAGGATTGAAGTTGAGAGGATGATGCTAGATCAGAAAACTGGATTGTAATTCTCCCTTCTATTAATAAAGTTCTTCAAGTTTTCTTCCATATGATTGTGCAATTGTGCATGTTATCATTTGTGAATGCTATCATTTTTTCATTATATATATGATTCTGTAATGTTTATGTTGTAATAGATCATGATGCTTTGACGGTTCTTTGTTGTTGTACTTGTGCAGGTACTCTCCAAGCGTGTTAAGTATGGGGAGGAGTTGCAGGCTCTGTCAAAGGGGAGAGAGATCAAGCAAGGGATTAAGCGGAAGTTTCGGGTTGGTTCCATTATCTTTCTCTTATCTGTTACACATAGAAGAAATTGTTGAATTTCTTTAAACTATTGTTTCTAGGGTAGCTCCCAAACCTAGAGGGCTAGCATTCTTTAGGAATACTAGTTTTCCCAGTAACAAATTAGTGACTCCGCTGGGGAATGAACAGATGTTTGTTTGTTGTTACTGTTTGTTTTATAAACTATAGACAGAGTTCGAAGTCAACCAGGTAGCCTTCGAACTGCTCTTGCTCTGCAATTGCATAGTAGATGAATGTTGCTTCAGTCAATCTCTGGTTTAGTTTATGAATTAAATGTTTGACTTACAAGCACATCTAGATGCCCTTTTGGTAGCTCAGTAACCTCTCAAGACATTCCTTCATACTTTGTTCTTTATTGTTCATCAAAACCCAGCTTAAATCATTGAAAACAGCTGCACATCTGAGCCAAAACCCATTTCAGTTGCGCTCCCTGAACCATCGCACTGTCTTCCACTATAACTCAGTATGAATCGCACCTCTCAAGTGTAGTAAGTGCAATGCATCTCTGTTTCTATGAATCCTGGGTGCGATGACTGACTGAACTCTTTTTCCATTCTAGAAATTGAGGGTTTTTTAACTTGTTTTCAGTTTTGTTTAGTTGTTTTGTTTCATATGAACAGTGCCTCTTTACTGAAACTTACTTGCATCACTTAGATCAGCCTCAATTACATTAGGATTAGTGAGTGTTTTTGTGTATTTGTTCATCATTTACAATCCTTTGTCGAAAAGTTGTTTAAATCGATTTGTCGCTTTGATACAAAAAGTGTCGTAATTGTCGTTTAGTGTCGAAAAGAGAAGTGTCGTCAATTATTCCTTCCCTTGATAATCGATTGAAATTTTCTTCATATATTTGGTTTGATTTGTTTATATTCAAAGTGTTGAAAGCATTTTTATTCAAAATTGAAAAGTGTCGTTGAGTCTTCATTTCTCTTTTAGAGAAGAAATTATCAAAAATGTCATTTTGAGTCAAATATTTCAGAACTTTTCTACATTTAGTTTTCTTTTTTGGCATTTTTCACATTAAGGAGAACGAAAAAAATACGTGCATTAGCATTTAGAATTTTTTTTGTTTTTGTGTGAAAATATGATTTAGGGAAATGCACTAGTGTGTGCTCTTTTCTCTTTGTTTAAAAGCACTGTAATTTTCTTTCCCTAGTAGCTAGGATTTTCATTGCTCAAAATAAACAAAGATTATTTATCATATCATTGTAGATTGCATCTTAGGAACTTCAGATTATCATCACGCGCTGAACCATTGAACGACAATCTCTAAACAAGATCAACTTTAAAATAAATTTCAATGAATCTAACAACACTTTGGAACTTAACACAACATATCTAGAGATCTAGGCTAGAGATGCGTTTCGGCATCGTTAAAACTAGTGGCTATCGTTTTCATTGAAGGTTGGGTGATTCCTCCTCCTTGATATGACAAGTGCTAGAACGGACTTGTGCTCCTTGTACCATCACGTATATATTGGGAGACCACAATAGGCTTAAATCTTTTATCCATATGAAACCGAGTCTATCGCCTTATTGATCGCAATGCACTAAACACAACATTCGAGAAGATTGACTGTCGTACATAAGTCCTTGGTAATTTCTCTTTAATTTATCACCAAGGTGTATATTGCAGTTTTGCGATTGGTTTGGTAATCCCTCTGTCTATATTTCCCAGAGTAGTCACTTTCGTTCCTTTTCGACTCTTTAAAAGAAAATGTCCATCTGAGCACTTGTCCTTTCAGACTCATTAAAAATCAAAGGAGACTAGAGTCATCTTTAGCTTTTTCTTGACTCTTAAAAACTGAAAAAGTAAAGTTGTGTCCAAAGTGTCGTTAAAATTAATTGACTGCAAATAACATCCCTTAGTTGATCTTAGGTTGAGACATATGACAACAAATCTGGAGTCCACTGATCAAGGAATCCCTTTTGATGGGAGTCCTAGTCCTTTTCCTTCCTTCAGAAATATTGGTGCTCCTTATATGGCTACATTATTCCTTCCAATATTTACCATTGGCTTGACAATATTGCTGTTTTCAACCTCCTTGGTTCAGAATGTCGAGACTTCTCTAAAATCGAGTACACCTCCAACTGGACAAAATCAACCTCCAGTTGACCCTTTTCCTTCTTCCTCGTTCGTTTCTTCCTCCCCTTCTTCCTCTTCGCTTGGTGAAAGTATTGGTACTAGTAACTAGGTGGCTAAGAAGAATAAGAAAGGGAAGAAGAAAAAGAAGAAGCCAATTCAGCAAGGCGGCAACCAGACAACCATTGCTCTAAATGCAACATTTGATGAAAATTTGTCCATTAAGCCTCACAAAGTCAAATATCCATGCATAATTTGTGTGGAATGTTGGGTTGTGTTATATTCTTTCCATGTAGTTAATAGGGGGTTTGAAGGGCACCCGTAACCCCATTTTATGGGGTTCGGGGCAGCACCCCGAAAAATTTTGGTTTTGGACCCTATGTTAGGTTGGGCAAACCCACCTATGGTTTTGTGCATGATTTTCGCACATGTTTTTTGGACGCGATGGTTTTTCAGTCCATGGTATTGGATGCTTCGGCAATGTATAAATATGTATTTGTAACATTGAAAGGAAAATAATGAAACTCAAGCTGGTGTCTCAGTTTTGGGATCCAAGGGAAATCTCTATGTATATGTGTTTTATGTGTTATGATCTTGCATTGTTTATTTTCTGTGTTTTAGAATTCGTATGCAGGTAATTTCTGTACAGGGTTAAAACCTACATTTGGTATCCAGAGTTGTTTTGGCTTCAAGGGGACACCTTTGTTGCTGAGGGGTTTCGCTCGGGCCTGTGGTAGACCTTGTTCAATGGGAGATTTGCGAGATTGATCCTGGTGGTGAAAGAAGATGGCGTGGTGCAAAGATAGAGATCGAGAAATTTAATGGTCAGATTTTTTGAGTTGTGGAAACTCAAGATGAAGGATTTGTTGGTGGATAAATATCAATGGAATGCAGTAGATCCAGGTACTAAACCAACGGGAGTGACCGATGAAGAATGGAAGAAGTTGGATCGGAAGGTAAAGAGCACAATACGATTGTGTGTCTCAGATTTAGTATTGTTGAATGTATCA